>JAJPUD010000926.1:407121-433710 GCA_023553655.1 Myrmecobius fasciatus
TTTTCAGTTCACCATTTTTATTTTCCAGTGAATTGGTGATTTTTTCCAATTCACCAATTTTGTTTTTCAGTGAACTGTTTTCTTTTTCCAATTCACCAGTCCTATTTTCCAGTTTTTGATATTTCTGTTGGCCTGATCTCAATTTATTTCCCCATTCTTCTTCTATCTCTCTTTTGAGATTCTTAATGCAATCTTCCAGGTAAGCCTTCTGAAAGGGAGACCAACTTAAGTCTGCCTTTGTGGCTTCATCTGGGATTGTTTTCATAATGTCAGGATCTGGGGACTGTTCTATTTTTTCTCCGTAAAAGCTTTCTATGGTGAGAGCTCTCTTCTGCTTCTTGCTCATGATTTAAAGTTGGGATATTGGTCAAAAGCAGAGAATACTGCAACAATTTGTATTTGCCCTGGGGCAGTTTGCCGAGTTGACTTCCGGTCTGAGGCTGGTCGGGCTAGATTTGCACTAGGACCACGTTTTCAGCTGCTCTTGATCCACCCTTTACCAAAGGCAGATCTGCCAAAGCACCTGCCCGCAAGCAGAGCAAAGTGGCCTAGGTGTCTCCCAGGGGCTTCCTGGGTGCCTCAAATCCACCCCTCTATCGCAGCCCTGACTTCCGCCCCGGCTGGAGTTTGATTGCGACCAGAGGCCGATTTCCCCTGAGGCTAACCTTCTCCGGAGTTCTTTCAAGGTAGATCTTTGATAGAAGTGCGTTGTAGTCCAAATGCTTGGTGGGGGTCTCACTCAGAAACCAGTTGGAAGGCTTACTTTGTCTGGGTTTGAGGGAATGTCCCAGGAGTTCACAGAGAAAGCTGTCTGCAGTTCGCCATCTTGGCTCCGCCCCTCTTTGATAATAATGGAAAAGAAATTAGAGGTGGAAGGGATACCATACTGAAAAAGAAAAAGGGGGGAGGGGGACAAGGAGGCAAAATAAAGTAAAAATAAAGGAGGTAAAATAAGGCAAAATCTCACAAAGAGACATAGAAGATCTAATATAATTGAGGGAAAGAAAGGAGGGCAATGAGTATTGTGTAAACCTTACTCTCATTAGATTGGACTCTAAGAGAGTATATCAGACACATTTGGCTTCAAAGAAAGGCCTGACCCTCCTTGTGGGAAAGTAGGAGGGAGGGGAGAAAAGGAAAGATATAAACTAATATAAGAATTAGGAGAAAGGTATAAAGGGGAGGGAGGGAGTCTAAAAGGAGGAGGATTATTGGTGGGAGGTGGTCATCAAGAGCAAAGTACTGGGGAGGGGGGAAGGGAGAGAGGGGAAAGGGAAGAGAAAATCATAACTCTGGGTAAATAAGATGGCAGGGAATACAGATATAGTTATTTCAACTGTGAATGTGAATGGGATGAACTCTCCCATAAAACGGAAGCGGGTAACGGACTGGATTAAAAGCCAAAATCCTACAATATGTTGTTTACAAGAAACACATTTAAAGCATAGAGATACATACAGAGTGAAGGTAAAGGGCTGGAGCAGAATCTTCTATGCTTCAGGTGAACAAAGAAAGGCAGGGGTAGCAATCCTCATCTCGGATCAAGTAAAAACAAAAATAGATCTAATTAAAAGAGATAAGGAAGGAAACTACATTTTACTAAAGGGTTCCATAGACAATGAAGCAGTATCAATACTTAACATATAGGGCTGGAGCAGAATCTTCTATGCTTCAGGTGAACAAAGAAAGGCAGGGGTAGCAATCCTTATCTCGGATCAAGTAAAAACAAAAATAGATCTAATTAAAAGAGATAAGGAAGGAAACTATATTTTACTAAAGGGTTTCATAGACAATGAAGCAGTATCAATACTTAACATATATGCACCAAGTGGCATAGCATCCAAATTCCTAGAGGAGAAACTAACAGAGATGCAAGGAGAAATAGACAGTAATACTATACTAGTGGGAGATCTCAACCTTGCTCTCTCAGAATTAGATAAATCAAATCACAAAATAAATAAGAAAGAAGTTAGGGAGGTTAACAAAAGGCTAGAAAAGTTAGGTATGATAGATCTCTTGAGGAAATTGAATGGTGATAGAAGGGAGTATACTTTTTTCTCAGGGGTTCATGGAACTTATACAAAAATTGATCATGTGTTAGGACATAAAAACCTCAAAATCAAATGCAGAAAAGCAGAAATAGTAAATGCATCCTTCTCAGATCATGATGCAATAAAACTCACATGTAATATAAGGCCAGGAGAAAATAGACCACAGGTTATTTGGAAATTAAATAATTTAATCCTGAAGAACGAATGGGTGAAAGAGCAAATTATAGACACAATCGAAAATTTCATCCAGGAGAATGACAACAATGAGACAACATACCAAAATTTGTGGGACATGGCTAAAGCGGTTATAAGGGGTAATTTTATATCTCTAGATGCTTACTTGCTTAAAACAGAGAAAGAGAAGATCAATGAACTGGGCTTACAATTAAAAAAGCTAGAAAAAGACCAAATTAAAAACCCTCAATTAAATACCAAATTGGAAATTCTGAAAATTAAAGGGGAGATCAATAAAATTGAAAATAAGAAAAAGAAGGGACATCTAGGTGGCACAGTGGAAGTACCTGGCCTGAAGTCAAAAAGATTCTTGTTCCTGACTTCAAATCTAGTCTCAGCTTAATGTTTCCTATGTATAAAGTACTGGGAATACAAAGATAATAATAACATAATCTTTGCCCTTAGCTGCTTACATTCCACTGATGGGAAATGAAAGTTATGTAAATAGTATAATAAAAGATGATCTGAAGAGGAAAAACAATACAAACAATTGAGGAAATAGAGATGTCTTATAGAAAAGTTGGCACCTATGCTGTGTCTTGAATTTTCCTAAGGAGTTCAAGAAGTGGAGAAAGGAGAAGTACAAATCAGGTATTGGGGAGATAAGTTTTGCTAGAAAATGGAATTGATAAAAAAGAATGTTGAATTTTTCTGACAGATAATAGTCCAGTTTGCATGGAAATTAAACTATACAAAGAGGAGTAACATGAACAAGTCTAGATAAGTAAGTTGGAGCTAAGTGATGGAGGGAATTGAATACTAGTCCTAGAAGAAATAGGGGAATCATTGAAAGTTTTTGAGTGAAGTTACTTAGCTAAAACTTTACCTCAGAAAGATTGTGACAGCTATGTATGTTAAAGAGAGGCCGACTGGGAGCAGAAAGACCAATGAAAAAGCTATTTTAATAAGTGCGATAGTTTATAACAAACCCACATAAAAATGTATGATGTAGACATCATATGAATGGAAGGAGAGGCTTCTACAAGGAATGCTGTGGATGTAGAAGATGATTTGGCAAGAAATTACAAGTGAAGGATGACAAAATAAGGAGAAGAATCAAAGATGACTTTTGGGTTATAAACTTGGGTTACTGAGATGATGATGGTTTCCTAAATAGAACCATAAGAGTTTCAAGAAAGGAAGATATGGAGGGAGAGGTGTAGGAATAAATAAGGAATGCAGTGAATTTTATTTTAGGAATACTGAATATGAGTTGCAAACTGGGCATATTTGTCCAGATGTTTGGGAGATATAAGGTAAGAGTTTAAGAAGGAGGTTAAGGCAAGATATATAATTTGGGAAACTTTTTGAGTAGAGTTATATTTGAAATTACAGGAGTGGGAGAGACCATCAAAGCAGAGAGTATAGGAAATACATCTTAGGCTATAAAACATGACTGGTTAGCAGTAGAACAGCCATTTCAGAATTAGCTTTCTGACTTCATGTCTAGATTGTTCAGTAAGATAAAAGTGGAAAAATAAATATGTTGTCCTTCATTCTTGAAGAGGACCAAAATGACATTACTATGTTAGAGTCAAGTTACAGTGTAACTGACTGCGACTGATCAGATCAATATGAGCCTGGAATACTCTCTCACAGGTTGGGGACAAACAGTCAATGTGAATATTTCGGATGGATTCTCTAAATTTGTGTATCTTACATTTCTTTTAAGCTACTTCAATTCTGTTTTGCTTATAAAGCATAGCACCTTCTCTAATGAGAGCACAATATACTGAATGGTCCTGTGCCAGTATCTCCCAAAGTTCTTGAGAGACTTGATCACTCTTGAGAGTGTCCTGTGTTACTTTTTCTGACTGCCATGTGAGCACTTGCCCTGTGTGAGTTCTCTTTTTGGCAAATGTATATTTGGCATTTGAACAATGTGGCCCGCTCAATAGAGTTGTGCTCTCTGCAGTAGAGTTTGAATGCTTATCAGTTTAGTTTCAGAAAGGACCTCAGTGTCTGGGACCTTAAGCTGTCAGATGATTTTCAGAATATTCCTAAGACAATTTAAATGGAAGCAATTCAGTTCGCTGGCATGGCACTGTCCAGGTTTCACAGGTATACAGTAAGGAGGTCAACACAGTGTCTCTGTAGACTTTGGTAGTCTAGTATTTGGGAGTCTAATACCTCTTGTCTATCATACTTTCTTTTTGGAATCTCCCAAACACTGGGATAGCTTTAGCAATGTATATGTCAACCTTATCATCAATGTATACATACTTGGAAAATAAAAGGCAAGTCAATTATCTACAGCATTCAAAACTTCTCCATTTGGTGTAACTGATGGTTCCAGATATGGATGGTGTGGTGCTAGTTGATGGAACACTTGTGTTTTTTTATTGTTCATTGTTAGGAAAAAATTAGCACAAGCAGCAGAGAATCAAAACATATTTTGTTGCATCTAAACTTCAGAGGTTGCATCGAATGCACAATCATTTGGAAAACAAAACAAAAACAAAACAAACAAACAAAAAAAAAACATGCACCAATATTCCCTTCACTTTAAAGTCTTCATTTGCAGCCTTTTCAAATTAAAGAATTTACTATCTGTTTTAGCTGACCTTGATGCCCTGTTCATCCTCAGTGAAGGTGTATGATGTTAAAAAGCATGGGATCAAACACACCACCTTGTTTTACTCCATTGGTGATTGGGAAATGGTAAGGACATCATCCATTATCCAGAACCCAAGCAAGAATGCCATTGTGAAATTGATGTACAATACTGATGAACTTTTCTAGGCAATCAAATTTTCCATAAACAACTACTAGTGGTAACCAATTAATTAGGAAAAAAAGGATTAGAATAAGAAGACATATTTCCATTACAATAGCTCTAATTTAACCTTTGAAAATAAGCTGTTGATTCCCAAAGATATCAACTACAATGATTACCATTTCTTAGAAAAAAATGTAATTAGCACAAAGAAATGAATAAATGCAAAATAATTTATTAAGTAATTACTATAGCAAAGTCATTGCTAAGTGTTGATACAAGAGAAAAACAAGATAATCTCAGAGAAGAGTATTTCAAAGAGATCATGTACAGAACTTTTACACATATACACATGTACATACAAAGCTGAAATGACATTAGCAATTAGCAACCCATGAGCTTAATTGGTATTTTCTCTTTATACATTGTTGATATTGTTGGTATTATTGATGAAAAGAAGGGAACGTACAGTTGCTTTAGTTTTTATTTTTACTGTCAAACTACATCTTGATGATTAAATAATTTAAAGGTTTAGAGAAATGTAAAAATCCTAGTCTATTTAAAAAAAATAGCAAATTGAACTCGATAAGTAAAAATTTATCCTTGAAAATTCTTCTTCTCAAAGTATCTCCCATTAATATATTATATAAGTTTCTGCAATAGATATAAATTCAGAGAGATGTTTGTTTAATGTTCATTTTATCTATTTATTTAATTTAAAGGTCAGAAGTATGATTTTATCTGTATACAGAATTCCATGTAAGGAAACTTCCTGTATTGATCAATTAGTAAACATTTTTAAGTGCCTATCTTGTGTCAGGCACTATCAATGCAAGCCCTTACCTGCTTTTCAACTTTACAATCTTAAAGGTTGTTACTAAGATGTTATATTGTTAAATTACTAAGACATTAAATGATTTGAATAGTCACATAGCCATTCAGAGGGAGGACATGAACTCACATCTTCTGACTATGAAACTAGCTCTCTTCCCACTATTATGTTGCTTCTCATATAGTTTATGTATGCTCATCTAAATTTTCTTCATTATTTATTCATTTTTAAAAGCTTTTTTATTCAAAACATATATAGTTTTCAACATTTACCCCTGCAAAACCTTGTGTTCCAAAATTTTTTCTTTCTCCCTTCCCCCCACTCTCCATGTGCAATTCTTCTATACATATTTCTACAATTATTATCCTGCACAAGAAAAATCAGATCAAAAAAGAAAAAATGAGAAAGAAAACAAAATACAAGCAAACAATAATTTAAAAAGTGAAAATACTATGTTGTGATCCACACTCAATCCCCACAGTCCTCTCTCTAGGTGTAGATGGCTCTCTCCATCAAAGATCATTGGAACTGGCCTGAATCATCTCACTGTTGAAAAGAGCCATGTCCTTCAAAATTAATAATTGTATAATCTTGCTGTTGCTGTGTATAATGTTTTCTTGGTTCTATTCACTTCATTTAGCATCAGTTCATGCAAGTCTCTCAAGACCTCTCTGAAATCATCCTGTTGATTATTTCTTATAGAACAATAATATCCCATAACATTCATATCCCATAATTTCTCCATTCTGCCATTCTGCAACTGATGGGCATCCACTCACTTTCCAATTTCTTGCCACTACAAAAAGATCTGCTACAAACATTTTTGCACACATAGGTCCTTTTCCCTTTTTTTGATCTCTTTGGAATACAGAAATACTGCTGGATCAAAGGATATGCACAGTTTGATAGTCCTTTGGGTCATCTAAATTTTTTGCAAATATCATAGAAGATGCTCTGTGCAGCATTCAAATAAAAGGAAAATTCCATATGGTAGAAAAGGTTCTTCAGGATAGCTGAATGCTATACAGCTCTAACTAAAGCCTCACGTATTTACCAGCTGTAAGCAAGTCAATTAACCCCTTAACCTGAGCAAATCATTTAACCTCTGTCTACCTTAGTTTCTTTGACTGTAAAATTAACAACTCTTTTATGGGGTTGGTGTGAGGATCAAATGAAATATTTGTAAAGTATTTAGCCTAGTGCCTGGCATATAGTAGGTGTCATATAAATGCTTATTCTCTCTCATCCCCAATTAACTATTTCCTGAATTTGACCTACAGTTTCATTCTCCCATACATTTTTATAAGCTGACCCTACTCTCATAAATGCATTATGTCTTCATCTCTATCTGCCACAAGTGTTTTCTGTTAAAGCTCATTTAAGTTGTAAACTTCTCCATGAAGCTTTTCCTAATTCCTGGGAAAATATTCTCTCACTTTTCACATTTTCACTACTTTGTGCTCTATCTTCACTTCCATTACATTCTACACTCCATTATCTTATTTACCTGATTGTTATATACTCAAGTACAATGTAAGTTCCTTGATGGTAAAGACTACATTGTCTTATAGTCTATCCCTAGCTTTTAACCTAGTTCTTGAACATAGTGAGTACTTAATGAAGTTTTAACCCAATATATAATTTAAGCAGTGGGTTTGTATTAGGAAAGTATGAGACTGCAATAATAGTATAATAATAATAATGCAGAAAACAGAACTTGTGTAAGGCATAGGGTGTTGGCTTTGGGGTATTTTTCCTACATTTCGGAAGCTCTATCCATTACTTAAAAACACTATACTGTTTTTTGTTTGTTAGTGAGTTAAGAATTTCCTTCATAGAGAGGTGGAGCTAAAATGACAGAGTAAAAGTGGGGACTTGCTTGAACTCTTCCCCAAACCTTTACAAATATCTTTAAATAGTGACTCTAAACAAATTGTAGAGTGTCAGAAGCCACAAAAAAAAAGATATGAAGTAATTTCCCAGCCAAAGACAACTTGGAAGGTAAGCAGGAAAGGTCTGTTTCACCAGGAGAAAAGTGGGCAACAGAGCAGCACAAGCTACCAGCAAAGTCCCAGGGCCCCAGCAAACCAGGTGCAGACATTGGGAGCCTCTGAATCAGCATCAGCTGCTTCTGCAAATAAATCTCTGTTCACAGGTGGTAAAGAGATCAAACAGCTGGTCAGAAGAAGATTATAGGGGTCTTTATGAACATTGAGGCAGGTCTCTGTTGCCTAACCTATATTTAGATCAGGGGTACAGTCTCAGGGGAGGAGGACCACTAGTATACTAGAGCTTGCAGCCATGAGGGACCGGGAACCCTCCTTATAATTCCAGGGCAAAAAAAGGGTGCTTATAGTCTTTTGCCAGAAGAAGAGTAAAGATAATTTACTTTAGATCCTATCACCTTGAAAGAATTGAAAATCTCCAAGGCCCTGGAAGGCTCTCTGGAAACAGTTGCACAAAACTCCTGAAAGCTTGGGATATTAAATCCTCTACTCTGGAAACAGGGCCCTACTTTGACAAGGAGTTCAAAATCAAACAATAGGCTATCAAAATAGGAAAACAATAGAAAAAAATTCTGACCACAGAAAGTTACTATAGTGATAAGAAAGACCAAAACACACACTCAGAAGAAGATAACAAAATCAAAGCCCTTATATTCCAAACCTCCAAGAAAAATAAGAGCTGGTCTCAGGCCATGGAAAAATTCAAGAGTTGTTGTTGTTGTTGTTTTTGCTGAGGCATTTGGGGTTTAGTGACTTGCCCAGGGTCACACAGTTACAAAGTGTTAAGTATCTGAGATCAAATTTGAACTCAGGTCCTCCTGATTTCAGTTTCTACATTAAAGGATCAGAGGATATTCTAGAGAGCAAAGGAACTAGGATTACAATCAAGAATCACCTCCTCGGCAAAACTGAGTATAATCCTTCAGGGGGAAAAATATATATTTAATGAGACAGCAGACTTTTAAGCATTCATGATGAAAAGACCAATGCTGAAATTTGACTTTCCAATACAAGACTCAAGAGAAGAATAAAAAGGTAATCAGGAAAGGGAAATCATAAGGAATTTAATAAAGTTAATCTGTTTATATTCCTAAATGGGAAGATGATACTTGTAATTCATAAGAATATTCTCATTATTAAGGCAATTAGAATAAATATATGTATATATATAGACAGAAGGCACAGGTGTGAATTGAATATGAAGGTATAGTATCTAAAAAATAAAATTAAGAAGTAAGAGAGGAATGTACTAGGAGAAAGAGAAAAGGCATAAATCATCTGCCATTAAAAAAGGCAAGAAAAAACTTTTACAGTGGAGGGAAAGCGGTTGAAGGGAGAGGAAATGAGTGAACCTTTCATCAGAATTGGCTCAAAGAGGGAACAACATACACACTCAGTTGGGTATAGAAATCTGTCTTACTCTAGGAAAGTAGGAGGGGAATAGGAGATGAAAAGGGGAAGAATGATAGAAGGAAGGGCATATTAGGAGAGGGGATAGTCAAAAGCAAAACACTTTCGAGGAGTGACAGTGAAAGGAAGGTAAGTGTAGATTAAACAGAGAAATAATAGCAATAGTTATTGTGAAAAGAATTCTGAAGCAAATTTCTCTGATAAAAGCCTTACTTCTCAAACATAACTGAGCCAAATTTATAAAAAATAAGAGCCATTCCCCAATTGATAAACGACCAAAATTTATGAATTGTCTTCAGATGAAATAATCAAAGTTATTTATAGCTACATGTAAAAATGATCTCACTATTGATTAGATAAAAAGAAAAATGACAAATGTTGAAGGGAATATGGGGAAAATGAGATATTAATGCATTGTTGGTGGAATTGTAAATTAATCCAACCATTCTGAACAGTAATTTGGAAAAATGCCAGTAATAGGCATGTATCCCAAAAAAAGATTTTAAAAAAGAAAAAGACCTATATGTACAAAAATTTTTATTTTTCTCAGCTCTTTTCTCAGGGGAAATGAGGAGTTGAATACTTTGTAGTATGTTATTATAATGGGATATTATTGTGCTATAAGAAATGATGATCAGGATGCTCTCAGAAAAACTTAAGACTTCCATGAACTCATGGAAAGTGAATTATTCTGTGTACAGAGTAAAAGCAATATTGTAAGATGGGCAACTGTGAATGACTGCTATTCTCAGCAATACAATGCTCTAAGATAACTATAAATGACTTATGGTGAAAAAATACTACCTATAACCAGAGAAAGAACTGGTTGGGTCTGAAAACAGACTAAAGCATATTTTTTTTTCCTTTTTACTTTATTTTTCTTAAGTTTTTTTTTTTTGGGGGGGAAGATATGTTTTCTTTTACAACTTGACTTTTGTGGAATATTTTGCATGACTTTCCAAATGTCTTCTCGATAGGGGGAATGGAGAGAGAGGAAGGGAGAGAATCTGGAACTCAAAGTTTTAAAAGCAAATGTTAAAAATTATTTTACATATAACTGTGGGAAAATAAAATATTAAATAATATTTTTAAAAGAATTTCCTTCATAAGGAAAGAGACCCACATGTGCAAGAATGTTTGTGGCAGCCCTTTTTGTAGTGGCTAGAAACTGGAAACTGAATGGATGCCCATCAATTGGAGAATGGCTGAATAAATTGTGGTATATGAATGTTATGGAATATTATTGTTCTATAAGAAATGGCCAACAGGATGATTTCAGAGAGGCCTGGAGAGGCTTGCATGAACTGATGCTGAGTGAAACAAGCAGAACCAGGAGATCATTATACACGGCAACAACAAGACTATATGATTATCAATTCTGATGGACGTGGCTCTCTTCAGCAGTGAGGTGTTTCAAACCAGTTCCAATTGTTCAGTGAAGAAAGCCATGTAAACCCAGAGAGAGGGATATGAATGTGAACCACAACATAACATTTTCATGCTCTCTATTGATGTTTGCTTGCATTGTGTTTCCCTTCTCAGATTTTTTTTTCTTGTAACTCCAACTTTTTTTGCACAGCAAGATAACTGTAAAAATATGTATACGCATATACGATTTGTCAAGTATTTTAACATAATTAGCATGTAGTAGATTTCCTGCCATCTAGGGGAGGGGATGGGTGGGGACTAGGGGGAAAAATTTGTAACAGAAAGCTTTGTAAGGGTCAATGTTGAAGGATTACCCATACATATGTTTTGCAAATAAAAAGCTTTAATTAAAAAAAAAAGAATTTCCTTCATAGTCAATATACCTTATAATTCTCATTTCATCTTTAACATGTAACTTTCAGCTTCAAGGTACTTTACTGCTAATACCTAGCACATTCCAAGTATATTGTCAGGCAGACAAATTTGGGGTTGGTGAACACTCAATAAGAAAAGGCAGAAGAGGGGGAAGATATAGACAGATTAATAAAGAAATCACCATACTCCTCTCTAGATAACAATTGGTCAAGAATTCAAGCAGTATCTATTTGTCTTTAGTATTATAGTCTCAATAACAAAGAATCACTGAAAACCTTAATTATCATTCACTAAAATGATTTTGTCACAGAAACTTCAATCACACATATACTCTAATCACAAATAACAAGATGGACTTGGAATGAATTTGGCTCCTAATGCCTCTTTGATGGTTACTAGTCTCAGGAAATGAAGCATCATTTGCAGGATCTGTGTTAAATCAATGTACCCTTTTTATAGATATATTAAAGGACAAAATTAACATTTCACTAAAACAAATTGCCTCAACAAAATCTTTTTTCCCTGAACTAATTGTTGAAAATATCTAAAAAAATAAGATTTAAACTTAATGGCAACAGAATGCTCCATGATGGGAAACCATGGCAAATGTAAGAAAAAATTAAAGATAAAAAAAGACTTAGCAATGTGTTTTGAATATACATCAGAACATATATTTTCTGTTTATCTGTCTATTAAGAAATTAATTAAGGATGATTCACTTAAGGTACTATCCAGTGTCACTTGGAAAAATTTGGTTGAGTCTGCAAAAATGTCAGACAAAGAACTTCCTTAGGGAAATAGCTTTTCCAAATTTCCTACCTCTAATTTCCCCTTTAGAGAAAATAAGAAAGCTAACTGACAAAAATAACTTAAAGTCATGTCATTAAATGATATTAAGCCATACATTGGTCATGAATTGTACCTACTTCTTGACAGGAAGGTTATAGATTCAAAATGCAGAGTGGCACATATTTGGACGTGGATAGAGTTGTTATATTTGTTAATGAATATTTGTTGAGTTTAGAAAATAAATGTATGTTAATTAGAAAATAAACATAAAACCACCTTATATCAATTTCATAGGAACCTACACATTAAAATTCTTCCTCCATACCTTCTCTTTGCCCAGAGAAGCAGAATCTTCCACTGAAGATAGAAATCCAGAGAGAAAGCTTCCTGTCCAACTCATACTTTTCCTGAGTGAATTCCAAATTTTAGGAAGTTGTATTTTTTCAACGCTGTTCAGGAATTTTTTTTTTTCATATAATGTGTCATTTCATGAATCCCCAATTTCCATTATCTAGAAGGGTATTAGTGGAATTTATTTTTTTGTTTAAGCCTCTACACTTTTCGCCAACATTGAGGCAAGCATAATTCTATCTAATCAGTAGCATTTGCTATTTGATTATTCATCTAAGTTAAAGACTGTTGTGAATTTGAAAGGAGCTGCTAGCTTGATGATTGAGTTCTGGGCTAGTGTCAGGAGGACCTGAATTCAAATTTGAGTTTAGATACTTACTAGCTATTTGACCCTGGATAAGTCATTTAACTTCTTTACCTCAATTCCTTATTTGTAAAATGAGCTGGATTTTTTAAAAAATGGTAAATCAGTCTAGTATCTTTGCTAAGAAAATCCCAACTGAGGTTATGGAGAATCAGAACTAAAATGATTCAAAAACAATAACAAATGAATTTTAAAAATCATTGAGCTTCTTCCCAGTTAAATTATAAGAGTTCTGCTTTTTTCTTTATTATCACTGTCATGGCTTTTGAATTTTCCTAGAGACAGGAGACTGACGACTAATCTCATCTATAGCAAGTCTCATTGCCTGGAATGATAGGAATTTGCATCTTATGAAGGAGGTCACCTAATCATGCTTACAGAACTCTGACAGAAATCCACTCCAAGGCCTTGAATTTCACCTTTTTTTATTATTATTTTTTATCCACCCTTTTAAGACCAGTGCATGATAGCTCTTTTCACTAAATTATAGATTTTCAGGAAATACAAAAGAAGGGATAATATGGCCTCTGGCCTCCAGGACTGAGGAGGGGATCAGAGAAGAAGGTCAGAAGCTATGACATATATGTTTAGTTAGGCTGGAAGAAGACAACACAGTAGAGTGAATAGAACATTATATTTGGTGTCAAAAAGGCCTACATGGATAACCACAGGAAAATCAATTAATAACTCAACCTCAATTTCATCTTCTGTGGAACAGGAATAATAGTATCAGTGGCATCAATCTTATTGGGTTGCCATGAAATCCAAATGAAATGAAATACATTTAAACGGAATATATTTAAAATGCTTTGTAATCTTTATTGTACTTTATATAAGTATCAATTATTATTACATAGAAAACAATCAACAGCAGCATGGTAGATTTGCTTAACTTCAGGCTCTAGCAACTCAATTACAATTAGTTGAATACCAGGTATGCTAAAAAACTTTCTACATCTTGTGGGGAGAAGAAATATAAAATTCAACAATGCCTTGGAAGAATGGAAAATACACCTATATTTCTATATCTATATTATCTATATCTACATGTAGTTATAGAAATATTAAAAATAACTAATTTGGAAATGACATAAAGAAGTGATTCACTAGCTAGTCAAATGTTTCAGAAGATAGAGTAGGAGAGAGAGATTCTGATGAGACTAGAAAAAGAAAATCGCCTAAAATACAGTATTTGACCTTGACTTTGAAGAATGGGTGTTAGTAGAGTCACAGAATCTAAACAGATTTTAAGTAGTAAGAGAGTAAGAAATATTTATCTAAGTTTTGCATTTTACCCAGCACAACACTTTAATGAATGCTTATTGAATTGAATGGACTCAAAGCTTCTCAATGGTCACCTACTTGAGTAGTGTCAAATATTCTGCCCAGTAGGATACCACTTAAAACATTCTCAAATGTATCCTGAATCAGATTAAAATGTAGTTCCTTTATGATTTTAATGTATTGGTGTATGAATAAAAAAGACTCTTTAAAGATTACAATTTTAAAAATCATTATTCTGCTCATAGGGATTCTTTTATATGACTTAGTAGACCCATTTGTATTTGAGTTTGACACCACTTATCTAGTTCATTTTATGTCTGGAACAGGAATCCTCTCTACTACGTCAAAAAGGAATTAACCAAGTTTCTTCTAGAAGTGCTTCAGAGTTGGGGAACTCATCCTTTCCTGAGATAGTACATTGGGACATCTCTAAGTATGGGGAAGTTTTTCCCTATAATGCAACAAAAGATCTCATTAGCTTTTTTGATTGCCATATCATAATGATAATTTTTGATCTTTTTAAAGAAAATCTTTTGCATTTTTGTTTCTATATTCTTAATGACTCTTAATGAGTTTTCAGTTAACTAAAACCTCCAGCTCTTATCAAATGAATCATTTTCTGGCCACATCTTTAATTTATGTTATATGCTTGATATTTTTTTGACTGTATGTAGGATTTTACATTAATTTCTATTAAGTATCTCAGGAGAGGGTTAGTCTCTTCACAGTGTGAAAAGTGACCCTGAGTTCTTAAAATCTATTAAAGTATTAGTTTTAGTAGTCTCTCTCAAGCTAGAAAGGCTTTTAAATAATGGACCAATAATGTTCCAGGTTATACAAAGTGCAAGCCAGTTCAAAATGTCATTTCATCAGGGTTTTGGTCATGAGGTAATAATCTTTTCTTGGGGGGAAAAGGAAACATAGCAACTCATAAGGACCTTTTATTAAGACATAGAGGATTTGACCTATATGTTAATGGAAAGAATATACATATGGTACTTTGGGATCATGGATTCTTAGAGTTTTGAAGTATATCAATTTCAGTTAATTAGATTTATGCAATGGCAATAGCTTATCATCAGATTTTTTTGATTGATAGGAAAGGTCAAGGAAGTATTTTAGTTGATTACAGAGATAAGAAAACATATAATAAATTTGGGAGTGTGTAAAGAGAACAATTTGACTTGGTGAATGGGTTCCATGAAGTAAAAATTTTTTATAAAGTTAGATACAAAATCAAGTAAAAATTATCTAGTATTTGCTATATAAGTCCTATAGAATTTTAGAGAAAGAACAGTCAGTCCAGACTGAAGTTGTCATTAACAGGCCATTTGAAGGACATGAGACTGGAGCAGAGCCAACAATACAACTTCCCCTTCTTCATACACCTCTTCTTCATGGTCACTTGGGTAGTTACAGAATTCAAGGTGTCACAGAGTCAAAGAACATTCTATTCCAGTCTGTCTGATGTTTCTTTATTATGTTCCCAAAGTTTATGATAAATGATAATTAATATTTATATAATCCTTTCAGGTTTACAAAGCCTTTTCTCCATAGTTACCTTATGCTATAGATATTGTAAATGTTATAACTCCTGATCTAGAAAACAGGAAATTGAACCTGAGAGGGGTTAAATGACTTGCCCAATATTGCATAATTAAGTGTTAGAGCTGAGATTAAAATCCAAATGTCTCAACCCCAATTCCTGGGCTTTTCCTCCTAAACAAAGTAAAGCCTATTTCTTAAAGATGTTGATGTCATGAAAGTGCCAAAGTAAAACACTGCTGGAGAAACTGATGGGTAAGAGAATCCTTATTGTTTGTCTTCTGTCAGATTTACCTTTAAGTTAAAAAAAAAATCCAGCTACTACTAAAAACAATTGAGTCAAATCATTTTACTCTGCATTTCAAAAGTCAAGTCTGCCTACACATATGAAATGAAGAGCTGTTGCAAATATTTGGTCAATGTAGACAGCCAAATCAGATAGTTCAGCAAAAATCTATTGCTCAAGAGCTAGAGCAGAACTTCTGAAGCTGATATTCATAATCATTTTCCAAAAATATTTTAATACCTATTTATGTCCAGTCATTTTTTAGTTATGTTTGACTTTATGACCCTATTTAGGGGTTTTCTTAGCAATTATACTGGAGTGTTTTGCCATTTCCTTTTCCAAATCCTTTTCCAGATGAGCAAACTGAGATCAAAAGGGTTGTTACTTCCCCAGAGTCACAACTAGCAAGTGACTGATTTGAGCTCAGGAAAATGAGTCTTCTTGACTCTAACTGCTAAGTGTAGCACTTTATCTATTGTACCACCTCACTGTCCTTTGATAACTATATTCCAAACTAAGTGGTTTCTTTTATAATCCTATGTATTTTATTTTATTCATTTAAAATTTTTATTCTGAGACTTCATCAAATTGCCATAAATAAGACTGAGTACTTGAGTCTCTACTCTAAAGGTCCTCACTAAGTATCCTCCTACTAAGTCTAACAGCCCAATACATAAGGTTAAGAAAATGATCCAGTCACTCACATTGCTCACTAATCTCCTATTAGGGAACCTGTCAATAACATGACTGATACCAATATTCTTGTATATTGGCTTTGTCTAAGTTGTAAATTCTCTTTCTTTTGGCTCTGTTAACTACCCCTATAAAATGAAGCAAGCTACTTAGCCTTTGTAGATCTCAGTATTCCTCACCTGTGAAATAAGGACTTAGAATCACTTAGAACATCTGTAAGATCTTTTCCAGCTCTAAATCTTTCATTCAATGACTCAAAATGGAATTAGATGCTGAAAAAGTGGGGTCAGTCTGACAATTAAAAAGTATTTCAGAGTAAATCTAAATTATGAAAATCTAAATGTACTAAACCTATTTACAGAACATATCAGAAGACTAGTAACAGTCCTAGGTCTTTGACAAGTCTGTTGGTCCTTTGAAAACAAAGTATTTCTTTAAAATGTGTCTTTTATATTCCCCATAACACATACCACCATAACTCATCATGCAGGTTATCAAGGCCTTCAATCAGCCTTGCCCATGGCCAATGCTATGATAGTTCTAACCTGGTTCCATGGAGATATTGAAGATCCTAAAGTTTTTTTTTTCCTTCCTAATGTTTTTGTAAGAATAAGAAAGTCAGCTAGAGCATTGTAGTCAATGTCCATTTAGAATATGCCATTGCTGTTAGCTAATGCAAAAATAACCAAGATCAGAACTTCTAAGATTTCTAGGGGGATTTGCTATTTATTGTGGTTATGGATTTTCTTATCCAGATTTCTGTGTAAAAAATTATAATTTTCCCCATAGAGTAGAAAACAGTATTTCAACTTTCTCTCTAGTTATTTTTAGCTTTGTTTGAGTCTCACCTATTTAGAACAATGTGCAGAATAACAACCAAAAAAGGTGAAAGCTCTGTTATCCATTCTGCTGATAAATTGGCTAAGTAAGCAAAATAGGTAAATAATTCATCACTAAAATCCTTTCATACCTTTCCTCTTAAAGATTCTGAACTTCCCATTCTAAGTTATTGCTTGACTACACATTGATTCAAAATCTGCCTATTAAATAAATAAACTAAAGATCAGGGCATGACAACTTAAAGAGGTAATGCAATCATTATCCCTGTTCTAGGTCGTAGAATTAATACTTACTTTTCTTTTCCTTAGAGGAAATTCCCATTCACTAATGGAGAAGCAGATAGCTTCACCCCAGGAAGGCAAGGATCAGGAAGGGGTTTTTTCCCTCCAATCTTTTATTTGCTTATGTTTCGTCATTACAGACGTACTGATGCAAAAAATGGGCACTATCAGAAAGCTATGAGAAACACCTTAAGATCTGAGCAGAGAAGCTGGAAATCGAGCGCCTAGCAGGCAGGCCTGACGTCCTGCTTAAGCAGATTGTCTGTGTGGAGGCTTTATTACTGCTGCAGATTTAGAACCTATGAAAAGGGTTTCTGTGCCCTGCTTCTGGATGGAGCCTATTGCATCACCAGGAATTCCTGTCCTCTAACACATATTAACCAATGCTCCTTAATTAGCACTTGCTATTTTATTTTGGGTCAGTAACGTCATGTTTTCTGTTCATTGTGAGTTCTTTCTTTCTTTCTTTCTTTCTTTTTTAAATCTCTTAAAACTAGAGAGAACGACGTAAAATAATAATTCCAAGGTTGTGACTCTTTTGGTATGCACTCAGCACCAGTAGTCAGTGAGCATGATTTGTTCCCAAGTGAACCCAGAAAGCTTCAGGTTTTGATTTGACCACATTTCCAATTACAGTTCTGACTAGAAGGGTTGTTGCAGAGGAAGGAGCTATGACAGAATTAACAGTATAGGGCTGGAAGGGGCTTTAGAAAGCATCTGGTTCTTTCTCTTCATTTTACAGATGAGGAAACTGAGGCAAATTAACTTATTTAGGGTCAAATAGAAATAACAGCTGGGTCTCAAACCTAGGTTATCTAGCCCCAAATCTTGTGTCCTTTCCACAAGATATTTCTTAATCTTTTGGGGGAAGGGACTAGATCTGTGATTTCATTAGCATAGGGAATTCCTAGGGAGGAAACTACCAAAGTAGATTAATACCTGCTTTCCAATTTGCAGTCTTGGAGAGTTTCCTGGGGCCACTTACAGATTAATTGATTTGTGCCAGTCACAAAGCTATCGTGTCAGAGGCAGGATTTGAATACAGGTCATCCTGATAGCATGCTAGCTCCCCATCCAGGATGTCTTTCAGTTTCATCTTTCTGTTGATCCACTAAGGTCAGGTTAAAATGAGTCAAAGAGCATCCTCAATAGATCCAGATTATCCAGCAAAAGGACAAATCAGTAGCCAATTCACTTACTAGGCTAGGATTGAAAATAGAGAGAGCAATATTTGTATGAGATACCTAAACAAATAAAAAACTAGGCCAGGAACTCAGGAGACCTGAGTCAAGTTCATAAGAAACAAGAAAACTATCATCCAGAAAACAGAAATACTCTAGCTTACTGGTAAAAACAATGTAGGGTCCCAAAAGGCAAATCCCCTTCTCTTCTCCCCCCCAAAAAAATAATTACTTGAGGACCTTAAATATCTGTTTTCACACTGGTATCTTCTTCTTTACCTGACCATGGCTTGTCAGTTAACTTTGGTTACTTCTGGACAGATAGGATATATGTAACACCTTATTAAGTGAAATTGTAGAATTATTTTTCCTAAGAAACTAATCTGGAGTCAGAGTCATATCAACCTCTTGGGGAAGCAGGGTGATTCACAGTGCCTCAATATGTGAATATGGAAAAAATGAGGGAATATAGTGAGTCTAAAATGCTCTTCTTAGATCTGCTGAGTTTTTAAAAGAACTTTAAGCTACATCTCTGTAATGCTGGAAGAAAAATCAAATTCCTACTGAATTGGTTTAATTATTTTAGTGTGAAGAAAAAATGATAATACTAATCTTAATGCCTTGGCAGGTATCAAAAAATTTATCATTTATGAAGTGCTTTCACATTTGTATATATTTGTAAAGATTATTTTGTCTTAGTTCATACAATAATCTTTATTTTATTATTCTTGTTTTAGAAATGAGAGGACAGAAAGGTTTTATAATTTTTTTAAACTCACACAGTCAGTATATGATGGAATTGTATACTTTCGTAACACTAATATATTAGTGGAGTTTTTGTGTTGTGATTAAAATTAAAATTAAATTAATTAAAATTTTAATAATCATGTTAATTTTAAATACAGGCAACAATATGGGATGGAAGGGAGCCAAGAATCAAGTGCATCATAGAATGTGTTAGCCCAAAGGAAAATTCTATTGAGATATTAATGGTAATGAAAAAAAAGATATAAATGAGAAGAGACAGTACCTGTTACTTTTTGATGAAGAAGGAAACTGTCCACTTTAGGAATCCCTTCGGTCTGGTCCCTTTAAGGTGTGGGGAAAGGAGGAGGGAATACATGGCTGGAATAACCTGACTCATAGTCAAAAGGAAGCCAGGTGGATTCATGTGCTATTTTAAGGTAACCTGTCTACTTCCCTATGTCCACCTCAGCTTTATGCATTCCTGATTGGTTTTCCAGTCTCCTACTTCACTTGTACATTCCTAGTTACTTTGCTTTCCCCACACTTACCCAACTGATGACTCAGTATCTTTTTCTGTCTCCTCCCCTGGCTTTGGTGTCCTAGGTGTCCATTTGCATTTCTTTTAGTTTTACTCATCTTGCTTCTTCTACCTGGTATCAGATACAGATCCCTTCTCTCTTTGCCCCCATTGACCTCAACCACAGCCTCAGGTCATTGCAGTTGAATATTAACCCCTTAACTCCTGCTGCTCATCAGTAGCACATGAGGATAACCAGGATGGCATTTCTCAAATCAATACTCACTAAGAATCTGCAAGACAGGGAGAGGCAGCCAGGAAGATATGAGTTTAAATCCCAGCTCTGACACATACTAGCTGCATGACTCTAGGCACATCACTTAACCTCTCATTGACCCTAGCAAATTCTCTGAGACCATAAGTCATTGAACAGTTACTGATCTGCCTTAGTAAAGAGCCTTTCCTCAGAGAAAGTTCCCTTATACCATTAAAAACACATAGGCATTTGCACCATACAATTTTGCCTTAAATGATAAAAAATTTAAATTTAGAAGGGATAAGAGGGATAACTTTTCATCAATTTCTAGTTGAAAAAATTGAAGCTTATTGAAATCAACAGAGTTACTCAATGATGTGGAGGTAATAAGTAAAAGAATTTCTAGAAGATTTATGTCGAAGCACACTTCTTCTTGATCAAGATATAATGGGATCGGTAAAGCTAGATGGTACAGTGGATAGAAAACCAGCCCTGAAGTCAGGAGGACCTGAGTTCAAATCTGACTTCAGACACTTAACACTTCCTAGCTGTGTGACCCTAGGCAAGTCACTTAACCCCAATTGCCTTAGCAATATATATATATATATATATATATATATATATATATATATATATATAATGGGATCAAGTTCTAGAAATGGAACAGCACTTTTTAGATACAGTCAACATGGGAATTTGTTTTGCTTGGTTATGCATGTTTAATACAAAGGCTTATTATTCTTTTTATTCACATTAGCAGTGAGGGGAGCAAGAAGGAAAAAAGACAGCTAGGATAAAACTATCCAAAAAAGGAAGAAAAAGGAATAAAAGAGAGTTGCTAAATTAGAAATGCATAGAAGAGAACAGAATAAAGATCAGAAAGAATCACAGACTAGCAGGATAGCTTTGAAAGTGTCATGATGAATTTGTTTAAATTCAAATGTTTATGTTGAACATATGTTAAAAGAAAAGCAATGTGGATATAATAGATTTGCAGTTTCAGAACAAGCCTATCTTCCTATCCTATTGTATATATGAAAACATTTTGCTTTAGTTGAGGTTGAGGTTAAATTCGGAGTAAAAAGGAATGTCAAAAAGGTACTAGCTCCTGGTTGTAAATACAAGGTTTTGATTCCAGCTCAGCATTTGTTCTAAGACATCAAGTTGACTCTCCCATATATTCCTATCTTCTCCATGAACTATTCTTCATCTTTTCCATTATATTTGAAGAAAATACATATTGGGAGAGTATGTCACCAAGAGGTGATTTCCTCTAACAACTATTTTTCTCTAGCATTGATGTGGCAGAACAGTGAAAACATTGTGATTGTATTGGACTGCTAAAACCAACACTAGTCAATTCAATTCCACATTTTTCTTGTTAATTTTATGCTTAAGGCATATAAGATTGAGATAATGTGTGAGAATGAAAAGAGAATGTGCGTGGTAGACTTGCCTATGACACAAGTGTCTGACGACACATTTGAACTTAGGTCTTGCTGATTCTAAGTTTCAGTGTTCTATTCAGCAAGCAATCTAATTACCTCTTTAAATTAACCAGTATTTTGTGGTCTCTACTAGAAATGTAAAATTGATAGTCACCTAAAAAGAGGTGATAGTAAAGCAATAGGGACAGTCTTAAACTTACAAAGATAGAGGTTCTAACCAATGGGACCATTCCCATTTAGAAGGGAGAAGGAAGATGAAGACAGTGAAAGAGACATCAAAGAAACAATCAGAGAGATAAGAGAACTATAAGGTTATAGTATCATGAAGAGGAAGCCATGGGAGGAGGAAGTAAAAAGGAGAGGATGGACAATGGAGTCAATTGGTGCAGAGATATCAGTAGGGATGAGAAGAGACTTTTATGATAAGGTAGCCATTGGTGACATGGAAATACATGGATTGAAATGCGACCTTTGACACTTACAATGTAACCGAACACAAGTCACAACTTTTCTGAAACTTCCTGTAGTACCTACCACATAGGGTTTTTAAGATAAAATGAAATAATGTGCCATACAGTCTTCTGTCAACCTTACAGCATTACTAGATAAATATCACTTGGTAGGGGAGGGTAATCAGATTACAAGGAAGAAGGAAATGGAGGCCATCGGTCAAGATAGCTATTTCTTGACATTTGGCCGCACATTGAAAGGTCTCTGACTTGATAGTATTTTAAGTTTTAGAGGATATTTGTTATTGCTCTTAGGATAGTAAGAACCTGAACCTATTCATAAGTAAAGGTGGAAGAGTCAATAGATAATAAGAGACAAATTGGAGGTTAATTAATATCAGAGACAATGTATTAAAATGAAAGAGAGAACTGGATTTTGAGTTAAAGGGCTTTTATTCAAATCCTTCTTCTGTCACTTATGACCTAAGTGACCTTGGTCACTAAATTAACTTTTCTGGGTCCTAAATTCCTCATGTGTGAAATACGTAAATTGGATCAGATGACTTCTAAAGTTCCTTCTAGGTCTTCATTCTACAATCTTTGAATGACTTGTTTTCATGAGAATTTTTTAAGATAGTAAAGCAATGAAATGTCATGTGACAAAGCCTTGAGAATAACTATGAGAGAACCTATAAATGTAAATCGTAGGAAATTCTTTTGATATCACTGTTTCTAATCCTGTTTGTTAGGAGTTGTATACTATATGAGAAAAACTCCATCTTTTTTTTGCTGAGGCAATTGAGGTTAAGTGACTTGCCCAGGATCACACAGCTAGGAAGTGTTAAATATCTGAGACCAGATTTGAACTCAGGTCCTCCTGACTTCAGAGCTGGTGCTCTATCCACTGAACCACCTAGCTGCCCCTCCATCTTTCTTGATAGCCAAAAATCACTCTTCAAATATCACTTTCCTTTCCAATAGAAAATGAAATTTTTTGTGAGGATAGATTAGTAATGTCTGAAGACCATAAACCATTTTAAAGCAATAGATCATAATCATGTTAATTAGATATTAGCTACAGAAGAGTTTTAAATGGTTTTCTCTGTCTCTGTCTCTAACCCCCTTCCTCCCTCCCTCTCCTCCTCCTCCTTCTCTCTCTGTCTCTCTCTCTCTGTCTCTCTCTGTCTCTCTGTCTCTCTCTCTCTCTTTCTCTTTCTCTCATACAAACAATAGAATGATAAGAAGAAAGAATAAAAACCTCACAGATTTACAAAGCACTGTTATGACCTGAATAGGTTATTCAATAAAAGTGGCATGTGCTTCAAGTATAGAATTCCTATCCTCATTTATTTTTGGATAGTTCCATCCAAGCTATAAAAATGCTTTCCCTACTATCCCTCTTAGCACTCTCAAACAGAAACATTGAATTCAGGAATTATGAATGCTTTAATATGATTTAGGTCTACATACAGTTCCTCTACAATAGTTGAAAGTAAAGGGGCATTGAAAGTTATTTATATAGCACAAATAAAATCCCAGAAAATAGTACAAGAACAATATATAGATGGGAAGTATGCATAACCTTTCTCAGAATGAAAATTATCTAAAAATGTACTCTCAACCAATAAGTATTTATGAAGTACCTATTATGTGTAGAATGCTGTGCCAGGCAAGGGGGTACAGAATGAGAGAGCTTTTATCCTGAAGGAACTTATATTTAAAAAAAATTAGGCAAAACTAGCATAATAGCCTAGATATATGCATAATGGCATAGATATAAGCCAATCAACTAGTCAATAAATATTCATTAAGCATCTTCCATGTGCTAGACAATATAAACCATTATATTCAACTGAAGTATGTGTGACCACCTTGAGTTCCTAATATTATATGTAAAAGTAGTTGGGCTTCCATTTATAACCATTCACTGAAGTCCTGTCATAGGAAAAAAAAATAGTAATAGCCTGCAAGCTGACTTTGCCTTGAATAGTAGTTTTTGGAGAAAGAAATAGATCACAATTCCACACTCTAGAGTCATTTTAAGTAGCAATATCAGGATATAATAAGCACATTTGCTCATTCATAGATTGAAATTATAATCAAACTCTCTAGAAAGGAGAGAAGATGGCTAAAATTGGACTTCCTTAGTTTGTTTAAAAGCATTGAGACAAAAACCAAGGGCCATTTCAAGTGTTAGGATGTATTTTTTTTATCATGCCTTTGCCCATAACCTTTTTAGAAGATTAAGTGATATACAGAGTTAACAGTAATGGCAAATAATTGCTGCTAAATTCTTTTTTCTAAAATAGCACAGTATCCCACAATTCCTCAGGTATGTGACTATTTATTCTATTGGTAGTGGACGGGGGATGGGAGCAGAAGGAAGAAGTCCAACCATATATGCTATTTCCTCATTTCTATTGAAGAAATATGCAGTTTAGTGTTTATTCCAGATGTATGCTTTAGGTTCTAAGTCATGTTGTTCAGTCAATTGTAAGACTGTTTGTAATTCTGTAGCTCATACTATATGTGCAATTTTCTTGGCAAAGATACTGGCATGGTCTGCCATTTACTTCTCTAGTAGATTAAGGATTAAGTGATTTGCCCAGGGTGACCCAGTCAATAAGCATCTGAGACCAGATTTGAATTTAGATCTTACTAATTCCAGGCTTAGTGCTCTATCCACTGAGTCATCTAGCCTTTCCTAGGAAAACTCAAATCTACTTTTCCTACAACAGAGATTTAGCAGTCTCACATAGTATTGAGAAGACATAGCATCTAATTTGGGGATCTTTTAAAAACTTTAAAAAACTTAGTAAATGAAATTTAAGTATAAAATAAAAGGCTGACTTGTTTTTCTTTCCTTTCCACAATTATTTACTATAGGATAGTTAACTTAAAAAATATTATCTCCATTATTTTCAATAATAAAACACAGATCCCATCACATTTCAACCTTCTATACTACTTTTATTTTCATAGATTATTTATTTTACTTGGAATGGACTCCCTCTAAACCTCTATTTTTTTATATCCCTTTTTCTTCAAGATTTAAAAGTCAATAAGTAAATCAGGCACTAAGTATTCATCAAGTGCCTACTATGTTCCAGGTATGTGGTAAGAGCTAGAAAATAAGTAATACCTCCTCCACAGTGACTTTCTGAAACCCAGAAAGACCTAACTTTCCTCTACCATGAATCTCTTTTTGAACTGCTATTAAAGCTCTAAGTTCTACTCCAAGCTTTGCCATTAATTAATTATTTGACATTAGATAAGTAATTTTATATTTCTAAGCCAATATTTCCTCATTTAAAAATGAATTATGAATTCTCTTGCAACTGTGACATTCACTGATGAAATTGCTTCACAGAAAAGGTAGGATCTTGAAGAATGGGTAGGTGTTGGTAGGTATGAGTAGGATGCAAAAATAAGCCAATCCAAATAGGAAAAGTAGGGAAGCACCAAGTAACACGTGTGTGTCTCAGAGCAGGAGGAAGTATTCAAGAGACCAGCCTGTCTATAAGGGTGGGAAGTTCTCATGTTCAAATGAATGAATGAATAAAGAACCATTTATTCAGTATGATGTGCCAGCATGGTGCTAAGCACTAGGATTACAAATGTAGATCCCAATCACTGTGAATGAGGAATTCCCTACAGTGGTTTCATCTATTTAGATTTGCACTTTTTAAAGTTATAAATCTATAAAACATGGTAATAGGCTATAATTCATAAAGGAAATGTAGGGCAAATTCTAAGAATGCAATCAATTGAGGGGATTCAATATTTACATTAATTAGAACCTAGTTTACAAACAAGCAAGCTATAGATAATACCTGCCAGCAATAGACTTCATCTTCCAAATTGAAAAACAAGGATAGATGATGTTGTTCATTAGCCTTTCAAAGTATGTTAAGATTAGTCATTGTTATGATATTGAAAAGAATGGAAAAATATCAATTTGGCAACTCTCTATAAGCATGTTTATGGGGGAGAAATAAAAATCACTTTTCTTCTCTGAAAGAAAAAAAAGATTAGTCTACTGGTAAGTATTAGTTAGCCTCCTAAATCAATACATCTTGATCTCAAACTTAATAGGAGTCAATGTTTGCTTTTGTCTCAGGGTTCAAAGTCCAGACTACAGTAGTTGGCTTTTAAGTTTGTTAGAGGCTTAATTCTTTTGCTCAAGATGAAATGAGGAATACATTAAACCCATGAGAGGAAAAACATGATTGATGAACTGGCTTATGTGACTACAGTTCCTTTAGCAAAAAAAAAAAATTGATAAGTTCACTTATTGAGATCAAGCAATGAGTTTGTTTCTAAATGACATAAAAATAGTTTGAGTTAAAGTCTGATAATTGCTATTTGCAGTGAACATAAATTTTTTTGATGGGAGGAGGGGCATGAATAAAAAATAACCAATAAAATCTGAAGTAAAGATCACATCTGAGACTTAAATGAGAGAGAGAGAGAGAGAGAGAGAGAGAGAGAGAGAGAGAGAGAGAG
>JAJPUD010000926.1:433720-451109 GCA_023553655.1 Myrmecobius fasciatus
GAGAGAGAGAGAGAGAGAGAGAGAGAGAGAGAGAGAGAGAGAGAGAGAGAGAGAGAGAGAGAAGGGGAGGGGGAGAGGAGGGGAAAAGATTCGTGAAGCAGGAGGAGTGGTTTTCCCAAGCTGATTTTTCTTACTGGGTGACCCAGTCTCGGTAGGAATGTTACCCATGTGATCAACACAAACCATGTCAGCAGCACAAAACAGCACAAAAGTGTGGACTTTTTGCAGCATCATTAAAATATTTGGCAAAAAACAAGTTAAGCTCCCAAAGCTCTTCAGAGAGGTTAATAAACTTATTGGAACCCTACTCCTCTAGTCATTTCCTCTCTTCTCTTTACTCTGCTACCCCCCAAAACTCCTGTATCTTAAAGATAGAGTATCCCTCAGTAAAAGGAGGAATCAGGCTGGAAAGACAAAGAATAAACCCTTTGTTTCAAGCAACTGAACAGTACACATCGTACCACTTAAATTTTAGGGCCACTGTTTATAACTACACTATTGGTCCAAGGGAAAAAATCTACATTCTCCTGAAGGCTAGAAGCTTTCTCTCCTAACCCAACAAATCAAATCCATTTTAGTGCTCTTAGATTTTCTAATAGTGATGGAAAGGTAAGTGCATGTTGGGTGGGGGTTAGGGGTAAGTCTGTTAATTTGAGGCAAGCCATGTAGAGCTAGAGAAGGAAAGAAGCATCTTCTTTTATCAGAGAAACGGCAGTGGCAGTAGCTCTAATAGAAAGTGAGAACATAGTAAATTATATTGCCTTTATACCTATGCCAGTTATGTCACAATAGCAATTTCATTTGCTGTCAAAAAAGAGGAGAGGAATGAAGACAGAGACAGAGACAGACAGAGATAGAGACAGATAGAGACAGAGAAACAAAGACAGAAAGAGAGAAACAGAGGCAGATACAGAGGTAGATACAGAGACTGAGACAGAGAGAGAAGGAGAGAGAGAAAGTATGGGGGAATGGGCATCCTTGGAGCTCACTAACATTCATTTCTGAAATTTCAGGCAAGAGAGTACTTTCTTTAACATCAAGCCCTCTGGCCCTTTTTCTATAGTTCTCCTCCCAAAGTCATCAGTATAAATCAGCACTGAGAAGTGTTTGGTACCAGAGGAGTTTGTGGCTACCCTCACTCTTGAAGAGGATATATGCAGCTACCCTAATATCAGATACAATTTACATATTTCTACTGAGTCATCGTTTCAGCAGAAATAGTTTAATTTTCACAGTGGTTGATTTGGAGATGAGAGACCACCAAAACACGAAAGACATGAAAAAGATGAAGAATAACAAAGGAAATCACAAAAAAAAAAAAAAGGCTACTTGGTCAGCCATAACCAATTGTTTGGATTTAGAACTCATCCCTGGGCAAAGTATAAAGAATGAATTATATTGACCCCTTCTCAAGGATAATTTTCACAGCAGAGTCAGTGAAGTCATACACACGGATACCAGGTAGCATCATTCTGTTCTATAGATGTAAATGGTATTTTAACTTTTGGCTGGCCATTTGACAATTTAAAATGGATCAATGGGATAAGTATGGCTGCATCAGTACAAACACTAAAAGTTGCTCACACTTATGTAATGCATTGGAATTACCAAAAATCTTTCTCCAAGATGACCCTGTGATATGTGGAATTCCACTTATACTTCTCTATTCAAGAAGAAATGAAAGCTGTGAAAGAGGAAGTAATTTCTCATGATTATGCAGGTATATAGTAGTGTACCTCAAACCCTAGTCTTCTAATTCTAAGTGCAATGATCTTTTGGTTGAAACATAATGTTTTCTCCTATTGAAAACAGATTTTAAGGAGAATTGGCCAGAAAATAGGGACTTCTTTTACTGTGTCTGTGATTTCTAGGTTCAGAGTTCCCAGTATGGAAACTCCCCTCTCCCAGATGGATAGCTCATTCATAATACATAGTGTCAGAGTATCATTTGGTACTAAGAGGATTAGTGATCAACCCATGGTCATATAACAAATTTGCCTCAGAAACAGGACTTGAACACAAAACTTCTTTACTTCAAGGCTAATCTTCTGTTTTCCATTATGGAGAGTTAGTTTTTATTAAGAATATAATGAGTTAGACTTGAATCTGGTAAATCAAGATTCATTACTGGTTGTAAGAGATGTCTTTGTTATAGTGATTATTGGGTTGCCTTTAGAATTGTTTTATAATCAGTGTAGTCTAAAAAAAATTCTTAATCTAACATTCTGTGGTTCTATGACCAAGACCAGTCTATGTTTAGTGACTAGTTGTTCTATCAGTTTTAATGTGACAAACAACAAACCTCTATGAGTGAAGATAGTATAGAGTCCTTGGATATTCTAAATGAATATGTTAGTCTTAACCTCTTGTTAAGTATCACTGGCAAGAGGATCCTTTTTTCCTTTCCTAATTTAAATTCAGATGCAAGCTAGTTTCAGATGTTTCTATCATGGGAAGAATGGCCTGGTAAACATGGAATTCCTATGTCCTAGAATTAATTTAAGCTAAAGGGGGAGACACATTTACTGGAAAGATGAGATAAAGCTCAAAAAAAGCCAAACCAAATATATGAGTAATTTGTTTTTCTCTCTTAAAAGTCAGTAAGCTTGGGGCAGCTAGGTGGCCCAGTGGATAGAGCACCAGCCCTGAAGTCAGGAGGACCTGAGTTCAAATCTGGTCTCAGACACTTAACATTCCCTAGCTGTGTGACCCTGGGCAAGTCACTTAACCTCAATTGCCTCAGCAAAAAAAAAAAAAAAAAAAAAAGTCAGTAAGCTTTTGAAGACTTCAATAATAAGGAGAGGAGGAATAGGAAGAGAAGGAAGAAAAAAAGACAATGATGGTTAGCTTTTTCCCACTGTCACCCTTATTCTACTGTTTTCTCAGATTGAGCAGTACACACTCTGCATCTTATCATTTAGTAAGAACAGTGGAGAGGTGTCTACAGCAAGCAGGCTGTATTAAGTATAAATGAAGAATTGCACACAGAAATGGTATAAAGATCTTCATTGGGGAGGAAATAATGAAGTGGAGGGAAGGTGAATCACTCATAAGAACAAGGCATTAACAATGGACAGCTTTTGCATGGTATTGGCATCCACACAATATCATAAGAAATAGAAGACCCCTTCTTCCCCCACCCCTGACATGTATACATACATATTTGTTGAACCTCAATGCAAGAACTTGGGGAAGAATTGGATGAGAATTGTACAGAATGGGAAGGAATGGATAAGTTGGAATCAGTATCATTTACTTTTTTTTATTATTAAAGATTTTTATTTGCAAAACATATGCATGGGTAATTTTTCAACATTGACCCTTACAAAGCTTTCTGTTACAAATTTTCTCCCCCTACCCCACATCCCCTCTCCTAAATGGCAGGAAGTCTAATACATGTTAATTATGTTAAAATACTTGACAAATAGAATATGTGTATATATATTTATACAGTTATTTTTCAGCATCATTTGTTGAAGGAAGGATCCACATCCATAAGCAGGGGGTATTGATGAATCATGTAACTTCTCTGTATCTCAGTGAGCTAAACTGGATAATCTCTAAGATTTCTTCTTCATTTAACATTCGGTAGTTCTATGACCAGGGCCAGTCTATATTTGGTGATGAGTTATTCTATTAGTTTTGATGGGACAGACAACATAACTTTATGAGTGGGGATAGTATAGAGCTCTTGGACATTTTTAAGCTTTAAAAACATAGGCTTAAGGTGTGATAGAAATGATGTCTGAATAGCACCTTAAATTTTGTACAAACAAAATGAATGCAGACAAGATTAGAAGGGTAGCAATAAACTGGGAAAATATTTTTACATTCAAAGGTTCTGATAAAGGCCTCATTTCTAAAATATATAGAGAATTGACTCAAATATATAAGAATTCAAGCCATTCTCCAACTGATAAATGGTCAAAAGATATGAACAGACAATTTTCAGATGAAAAAATTGAAACTATTTCTAGTCACATGAAAAGGTGCTCCAAATCACTATTGATAAGAGAAATGCAAATTAAGATAACTCTGAGATACCACTACACACCTGTCAGATTGGCTAAAATGACAGGAAATGATAATGATGAATGTTGGAGGGGATGTGGGAAAACTGGGACACTGATACATTGTTGGTGGAAATGTGAACGGATCCAACCATTCTGGAGAGCAATCTGGAACTGTGCTCAAAAAGTTATCAAACTGTGCATATCATTTGACCCAGCAGTGTTTCTTCTGGGCCTATATACCAAAGAGATCTTAAAAGAGGGGAAGAGACTCACATGTGCAAAAATGTTTGTGGCAGCCCTTTTTGTAGTGGCAAGAAACTGGAAACTGAAAGGATGCCATCAATTGGAGAATGGCTGAATAAATTATGGTATATGAATGATATGGAATATTATTGTTCTGTAAGAAACGGCCAGTAGGATGACTTCAAAGAGGCCTGGAGAGACTTGCATGAACTGATGCTGAGTGAAATCAGCAGAACCAGGAGAGCATTATACACAGCAACAAGACTATACGATGATCAATTCTGATGGACATGGTTCTCTTCAACAATGATGTGATCCAAACCAGTTCCTATTGTTCAGCGATGAAGATACTCATGTACATCTAGAGAGAGGCCTGTGGAAACTGAGTGTGGACCACAACACAGCATTTTAATGCTTTCTGTGAATATTTCCCTGCATTTTGTTTTCCTTCTTAGGTTGTTTTTTTTTTTTCTCTCTCTCTTTCTAAATCTGATGTTTCTTGTGCAGTAAGATAACTGTATAGATATGTATACATATATTGGATTTGTCATATAATTTGACATATTAGCATGTATTAGATTACCTGCCAGGGTGGGGAGTGGGGGGAAGGAGGGGAAAAGCTTGGGACAAAAAAAAAGTTTTGCAAAGGTCAGTGTAGAAAAATCACTCATATGTTTTGTAAATAAAAAGCTTTTAATAAAAAAATAAATAAATAGCATCTTAAAGTCATTAAGGAATATTTGTGAAATTTCATTTCACAATGCTATAAAATTGTATTTATGTCAGATCCTAGGACATTTGGCAAGTAGCCACCATATACAAGAAGATAAGCTATGCTTTATTGCAATCTGAATGGTGGCCTTATGCATCCTGAAAAGAAAACTGACCACTCATTGACAGAAAGATTTTATCTATGGGACTTTTAGTTTTTCCCAATCAGGAAGAAATATTAAAGGATAGTGAGAGGCCAATCTATTAAGATGGAAACTTGGGGAATTTGAACCTCAGGAGTGAGTTACTCTGAAATAATATGATCATGAGATTTTTGGAGCCTTCTCTGTCTAACTAACCTAGTTAAGAAATGAGATTTCCAGGACAGAATTTGGTATCACACTGGGACCTGGTGAATTTATCCCATCTCCACTTCCTCCCCATTCTTTACCTTACCATTGCGTGGTGAATGAACAGACATCAGTTACCCTTGGGACTGTTTTGTTCTCTTTAAATCTTCAGTATTTACTGTCTGTGCCTTCACAATGGTTTCTGTCTCTAAGCAAAGATATGGTTGATTTTCACTGCAATCTGAAGGACTAAGCTATGGTGAAGGACAAAGGAAAACTCAGTGGATAAATAACTTAAGATTTAACCAAAAGCCTATATGGAAGGTTTCTCTTTTTATCTTGAGATAAAGAGAGGCTTTTCACCTATTAAAATTTCAAAGTTAAAAACTTTCCAATCACTTTAGACCAAAGAAGATCCAATATTTCTGGGAATCAGTAGGGACCATTTCCTGGTTCCTCTTGGTCTTGCTTGGTCAGTAAAACAAAACTAAACTAAAAACCTACTCCTCCCCTCTTTAAAAACAAAAACAAAAATAAAAACAAACAAACAAACAAACAAAAAACAGAACAAAACAAATGATTTTTCAATACCGAATGGAGAAAAATATCTTTGTCCAATTTTTGCCTGGTTTCTGGGTGAACTAAAAGAAACAAATAATTTTTTTTTCCTTCCTTTTGTTTTTGTTTTGAAAGAATGATAGTATTTAAATGTCAGCCTCTCTTTCCTTTAGCATCAGCAACAGAGTCTTTCTCAGGGATCAAAGAGAAACATGGATCTAACAAAGAATGTTATAAAAAGCAAGAAGATACCTTAAAGACAATGTATTAATTACAGGGACTTTCAGGGTTTCTCCCATTTAAACTCTAAGAAGTTAGACAATCTCTGCCTTCTTCAACTGGGTGTTCTACATTATTCCAGTGTTTATGTAATATCTAGCATAGAGTAGGTGCTTCATTAATGTTTATTGAGTGACTTTGGTTATTGTTCTTCACTATATTCTCTTTACATATTTATTCTGTATTCTTTTCCCAACCAGTCACTTTAAAAACAATAACAATACATTTTAAAAGTTAGAATTGCAGAATCATGGTCAAAAAGGATCTGTGACAGACTATCCTATTCTTGTGAAAATAATGAGACATTGAAAATACTTAGCTTCATTAGTTATAATAAAACTTGGGCACATAGTTTTTCTATTTAAATAAAGATAAGAAAAGATAGCCCTTTTCTGTTTGGCCATCTACCTTTCATTCTGCTTGCTTCTTATCTAATCTATAATTTTCTAAAGAAAAAAAAGTCATCAATGGCTGTAAAGATAACACTGATATCTGGTACTCAAATAAATGTCATCTCAAAATTGTGGACATTTCCTAAAGCAATACAGATTGAAACTCATCTCTTATAACTGTGATTCATATCCTCCCATATGTTTATTATTGGAGGTTTACCCAAACAGTGGAGATTCTACCTGATTTCTCCAGACATCCTGAGAATACCAGTAAGATACTGGTATTGGTAAGCTTTATATACATACAGTAATTTTCAGACCTATGATTTCATATAGCATCCTAGAGCAACTTGATAACAACAGAGACCTAGAAATACAGTGTGATTTGTGAAATACACACACACACACACACACACACACACATACAGTAAGAGTAGGACAACTAATAGAACTGTTTCTGATAACTCTAGACATTTAGATTAATTTTAGATAAACACTGAGCAAGTAAGGAACATTTTACTAAGGTGGAATTCAAGTCAGATACTGTTAGAAGTTAGATAAAATGCCTTTAGGTAGGTATTCTGATGGTTAAAAGTTTTTATATATAGTAACTTCCAGAGGAAATCTGACTTACAAATAAGAGTAGTTTTAGATACTTATTATCAAGTCACTTGATCAGGCCATTAGTTGTGGGGCTGGAGATGGGAGTAATACATACTTTATGGTTTAGGTACAAAATACTATCTTGCAGTGGATATGATTAGCAGGCATTTAGGGATTCAGGGGAACTTAGGAGATGATCACCAAGGGGAAAAAACAGTAACAAATTTTAGATAAAATGCTAGTATAATATGTAACACTAGAAGTTCAGATTGACATGGACAGCCAATTCCCATTTTATCTTTTTCAGGTTCATTCTATCTCTATGTAGTTTCCCCCACAAGTTCTTCCTTCCTCCCTATCCCAACCCTGCCTTCGCCAATGTTTCTTTTTCTCCTATTCTGAATGCATCAGTGTCCCAGAGATTCTGGCAGTTTTCCTAGGCCAGCTGCTGCCTTTCCAGCTGCTGCCTCTGACCTGTGCGTTCCAAGACTTCTTCGAGGTCATGGGACGAAGTGTATTCTCGAGTGTCTCTAAATTATAGACGCTATGGAGGTTGAAATTGTAGCTTAACCATTGCCTCATAATCCATAGGGCTGCCTGGAAAAAATTTGTTGATTTTTTTTTTATTATTTAAAATGACTATTTTTACCCTTATCCATGGGGTGATTGGACATTAAGAGACTAATGAATTTAGCAACTGGTAACAATCATCAATTTCTTCATCCAAATAATTCCTTAGGATCAAAATAACAATCACCCATTTCTAATTAGGAAACCTCTACAGACTGTGAAAAGACTTACTCATAGGATCATCAGTTTAGAACTAGAAAGGAACTTGGAATAATTTTGTCTAATCCTCTCATTTTTCAGATGAGGGATACTGAAGTCTGGAGAGGTTAAGTATCTAGACTAAGGTAATACAGATCTTAAGTGTCAGAAGTGGGATTTAAACTCAAATCCTCTAACTCAAGAGTACTCTTTCTACTATACCAGGCTTGTGGCCCTAATCAGTGATATTACTAAGATATAGGGAGGAGGGATAAACATTTGAAGTCAAAGCCTTTGAACACAAATTTTGGTGGTTTTTTGATGAGGTCCTGGGTAACTAGGAGGGGTTGGCAGAGAAAGCCTTAAGTGCTGATAAGATTACTCCTTGAGACAAGTAAGGAAGGGCATAGATGGAGATCAGCTTAGCCTTGCAGTCCTGCTCCCTGTAGAGGTCTTAATTTAAGTAAGTAAATACTATAGTGAGGATACATCTTACTATATGCAATTAGAAAGCCAAATTATGATGTCAAACTCCTGAGATTAAATTTCCCCTATAAATCTGTCCATGGTCCACACCATCTTTGCTAAATCCTTTTTGGGTTAGTCTGCCATGGCATTCTGTTTCGTAGTATCTTTCTTTCCATCCCCTCACCAATGCTTCATGGTGTTTTTCTTCCCATCCCATGTCATTCTCTTTCCCCCCATCCTTCCACCATGCCTCATAGTTTCTTTCTCCTTATGGTTAACTCTTTTTTTACTCTTCACATTTAGCCTATTAGTCAATGGTATATTCCCTTTCTTCTGGTTAACTGTGAGTTTCACTGAGAAACTTATCTTTTCCATGGTGAAATGTTAAAACCACTTTCCTTGGTCCTATGCTCTTCTAAGTATTTCACATTTACCACTCCTGGTGCCTATTTTACCTCTTCATTTTATCTGTAGCTTCTCATAATTAAATGTACCTTTTGGCAAAGAGAAAACCATTGTGAGTTCTTCACATGTGAAGTGTCATTTAGTGTCAAACCCCATCATTTGGTGTGAAATCTCAACCTCATTATTTGGTGTGGCAATCACCTGTACCAATCTTGTCATTTCTACTCTACTATGCTACCTCTTCCTTAAATAGATTAACAATGGAAAATTCATGGGATTGTGGAATATTAGGGCTGGGACAGACCTTGGAGATCAGTTAATCTAAATCCCTTTGATTTACAGATGAGGATACTGAGACATTGTGGATGTGACCTTGTGAGATTAAATCTAGATGACAGTAGCCCACACTGATGAGGGTGGAGGGAGGGGGAGGACCAGAAACCATACCATATGAAGATTAATAGAAGGAACTGGGGATGCTTAGCCTGAAGAACATAAAAGAACATAAAACTTGGGAGGGGTGGTGAAGGGGATATGATGATTGTCTTCAAGTATTTGAAAGGTAGTAATGTAAGAGAGGCTGATATTGATTGTCTTCTGCATAGGCCAAGAGGTCATAAGTAGGAGCAATGAGATTCTCCTTCAGGTGGAAGTTAATCTAGATAATATTTGAAGCCCTGTAATTCTGAGTTTCTGTGAAGGGATTTGTTCAAGTTCTAACAGTCAGGAAGTGGCCAAATTCTACCTTGAATCTAGGTTTTCTAACTCCAAGTACACTCTGATTTTCACTATGCCAGCTTTTTCTCATCCTTCAATCAGAAAATCCAAGATGTTTTCAAAGAATACCAACTCTTCTAGTCTCCAGTTACTCCATTTATAGCTTTTCATGTCCCATTCTTCACTATTTCTTTCATCCCTGTTTACTTAGCCCTTTGGGGTATATCAGCAGAAATGACTATTAAACTGCTTCCATCATTTGTTTGTAGACCAATGTTTTTATTTGTCTTTGCTCTTTACTTATAATGTAAGCTTCTAAGGCTCATCAGTTCACTTAGGACAGCCAATACTCTGCATACATTGAGTACTCATTCACCAATGGCCAAAAAAGACAATGGATCCCTGATTAGAATTATATTTCATATTTAACTTTTCAGTTCCTTTCCATTCCCCCATTAGAATGTAAGCTCTTTGAGGAGAGGGATTTCTGCTTCTATTTATCTTTCCAGCACTTAACATAGTTTCCCACACATAGTGAATGCCTAATAAATGCTTATTGATTGATTGACAGAGATTATTGAAGTGTACATGCAGAGAAGGAAAATATCCTAGCCAGGAAGCTCAATGCTCTGTACTCCATTTTCATCCCCTCCTCCAGAATATAGTCAAGCATTAAAGAGATAAGGTGGGGATGGGTTAAGTAAAGATTGATTGATAAAGGAAAGAGGGGGGAGAATAAAAGAAGAGGCTGAGATTTTGTTAACTAAAATGAGGAGCTCTCTATTCTTGGCACTGCACCAGACCTGCAAACCCAGTGAGGTTTGCCCATTACTAATTATCACATAATAATATGTTCCTAAGGTGGGGGCAGGGGGTAAGAGAAGGCTAATAAAATACCACAGCACTTGTGCTGTATGGGAGAAGAGGTTTCTGAGATGTGTTCCCAACTAGTTTTCCCTTGAGGTTTAAAGGAATAAATATTGCAGACTCTTTCCCCTAAGCTAATGTGCTTCAAAGGGAGATCTAGCCCTCCTTAGGACAGTGTTTGGAAATGCCTAAAGTTGAGCTGTATATTTTAAACATGTTGACGGGCCAGCTTGTTAAGTTTGCTGGTTGGCTGACTGCCTCCAGAGAACGGAAACTGAGTGAGCCATGTGTGAGATGTGTAGAATCTAGTATAGCTAGCAATCAAGCTTTTGTAGACTCTTCTGTCAGAACAGTCATTTTAGAAACTGTTGGCTTTTGTGTATTTCCTTTAAAGGATCTATGACCCTCATGTGAGGTAGATGAAGGTTTTTAGAGATCCTAGTTCTATAAACACCTAAGCTGGATTTAGAGGCAATGGCTCAGTATCTATCTAGGACACTGGAATCAAGAAAACCTAAGTCCAAATCTGGCCTCAGACACTTACTAGTTGTGTGACCCTGCACATGTCACTTAAATTATGTTTGCATTAATTCACTGTTTAAAGAAATGGCAAACCATTCCAGCATCTTTGGCAAGAAAACCCAATATAGGTTCATGAAAAGTTGGGCACAACTGAATGATTGAACAACAAGCTGGACTTAGAGTCAGAAAAACTTGGATTTGAACATTGCTTTTGACCCTTACATAAGTCACTTCAACTTCTATAGACCTCAATGACACTTATAGAAAATGAGGTTAAACTCATTTACCTCCAAAATCCCTTCTAGATCTAAATCATGATTTTCTGATAGCTCTTTACTAACTTTTGTGTAGTTTCACTAAAAATGAAATTTAAAAAACTATGATGCTATAAAATCAATTCTAGGAAATATGAGGAGAGAAGGAAAAATCTAAAGAAGATACTTTTGGTTTTCATCAGGTCTTATCATTGGGCTGAGTATAAGTCAGGATTATCAGTGACATATGTTTCTGATTAGTAATGTTGTCCATTTTTGTTGCTCCCCTGGGTTGTTGAGAACATGGTTCAATTTGTTAACCAGGGTTTGAGAATAACTTGTTTATGAGAAAGAAAGTATGGTGGCAGCAATTGGCTTAGAGATTTACCAAGTCAGGCTTTGAGAGTTATTATCAACATATTGGGGAGTGTTGAGTTAAATAATTATGCATTGAGGATAAGAATCAAGACTTCACTATAAAAACATATATCTCCAGAATCTCAAGAGGCTCCAGCTTATAGAATAATAGACTTTGAGTTGAAAGGATAATTTTGTAATCAGAAAATTTGGGCTCTAGTTTGAGGTCTGTCATTAACTCTTATGTGACTTTAGATGTGTCTCTTATTGTTGCTGGCTCTCAGTTTCTTCATGTTTAAAATGAAACAGTTGGATTGAATTCTAAATTTGTTCATTTCCCCATATTCTATACTAAAATGACTAGCTGTCACATCCAAGGATGCACATGCAGGAACACTCCACTGCAGCTATTAGGCACACACCCTACTCATCCATTCAACTGCCTACGCTCCAGGCCTAGATTGAAACTCTAATGTCAATTGCTTTATAATCCTACATCAATAGGTACAAAATCTTGCCAAGATCTACCCAAGAAAATGTCAATAAAGAAATATAAAATTCTTAACTACAACTATAAAGATAACAAGAAATAAAACTCTTTGGTATTAGGGAGTGTAGGTGGAAAGTTTCTCATTTTCTTTGTTCTTAATTTAAAACGCATCATGATTTCTAAATAGCTAGAAGGGATTTTCCAGACTTCTTAGAAATATTTACCAGGGACATGAGATAAAATAGTGAAATTTTAGACAAAATAAGGGAAAATGGTCATTCAGTGATGAGCAATTATAAATAAAGAAAATAAATTTCCTAACATTCATTCCTTGTGGTATATGCCATAATTCACAAATCTACATGTAGATCAACATGTAAGAGAGAGGTCAATGTAATTATAGTGTATATATTTCTTGCCCCCATGACACACTCTTATTTAGCTGGCATTTATTTAATTTCTATTCTCCATATTGACTTTTGACAAGGTAGCCCAGCATTCTATATATCATCTGAAAAAAATGTATTTTTAAAAGCACAGATTAAGGGAGAATAGTACTTCTATTATAAATGTATTAAAAAGAGGTGATGTCCAAAGCCTGTTTGGTACTGGTTAATAAAATGTAGATTAGTAGGCCAGGTAAAATTAAAAGTAATTAAAAACAATGAAATTCTATTACTCATTGTTCACTAAACTCAATATTATAAATTGTTTTAGGAAGAATTAACTTGGCACACTGGAAAGGTATTTGGCAAAAAAAAATAGGTTTAAAACATTTTTCATTGTATGCCACATCAAGATCAAAACTGATTTTTTATCTGACTTAAAAAACAAAAAGGAAACCATATAAGATAACTTTAAAACCTAAAGAGTTCTTTAATTAGTGATTTTTTTTTGTTTTTATATCACATTAGTTTTCTTTTATATATATATATATATATGAAGCTTTTTATTTACAAAACATATGAGAGATTTTTCTACATTTTTTCCCAAGCTTTTCCCCTCCTTCCCCCCAATCCCCACCCCTAGATGACAGGTAATCTAATACATGCTAAATAGGATAAATTATATGACAAATACAATACATGTATACATATATATACAGTTATCTTACTGCACAAGAAACATCAGATCTAGAAAGAGAAGAAGAAAAAACAACCTAAGAAGGAAAACAAAATGCATGGAGATATTCACAGAAAGCGTTAAAATGCTGTGTTGTGGTCCACACTCAGTTCCCACAGGCCTCTCTCTGGATGTATATGACTATCTTCATTGCTGAACAATAGGAACTGGTTTGAATCACATCATTATTGAAGAGAACCATGTCCATCAAAATTGATCATCGTATAGTCTCGTTGCTGTGTATAATGTTCTCCTGGTTCTGCTGATTTCACTCAGCATCAGTTCATGCAAGTCTCTCCAGTCCTCTCTGAAATCCTCCTGTTGGTCATTTCTTACAGAACAATAATATTACATAACTATTCATATACCATAATTTATTCAGCCATTCTCCAATTGATGGGCATCCTTTCAATTTCCAGTTTCTTGCCACTACAAAAAGGGCTGCCACAAATATTTTTGCACATGTGGGTCCCTTTCCCTCCTTTAAAATCTCTTTGGGATATAGGCCCAGTAGAAACACTGCTGGGTCAAAGGGTATACACAGTTTGATAACTTTTTGAGCATAGTTCCAAATTGCTCTCCAGAATGGTTGGATCCATTCACAGTTCCACCAACAATGTATCAGTGTCCCAATTTTCCCACATCCCCTCCAACATTCGTCATTATCATTTCCTGTCATTTTAGCCAATCTGACAGGTGTGTAGTGGTATCTCAGAGTTGTCTTAATTTGCATTTCTCTAATCAATAGTGGTATCTCAGAGTTGTCTTAATTTGCATTTCTCTAATCAATAGTGACTTGGAGCACCTTTTCATGTGACCGGAAATAGTTCCAATTTCTTCGTCTGAAAATTGTCTGTTAATATCTTTTGATCATTTATCCATTGGAGAATGGCTTGAATTCTTATATATTTGAGTCAATTCTCGATATATTTTAGAAATGAGGCCTTTATCAGAACCTTTGGATGTAAAAATATTTTCCCAGTTTACTGCTACCCTTCTAATCTTGTCTGCATTCATTTTGTTATCACATTAGTTTTCAAACATATTCTTCTTCCTCCACTCTTCCAGAAATTTCTCCCTTATAACAATGAAGAAAAAGGAAAGAGAAAAAAAAGAAACAATACAACAAAATTAATCATATCAAACAGCTCTGACAATAGGTGCCACTTTTGACATCTATAATCTTCTGTTTTTGCAAAAAAGGGAATTCTTTGGGGAGCTAATCTTGATCACCATAATTATACACCATTCCATTTAATTTTGTTCATGAATAAAATGTGGATGAGTATGTATAAAGCAGTGGACCTAGAGTCAGGAAGATTAAATTCAAACCCAGTCTCAGATACTTACTAGTTGTGGGATCCTGGGCAAGTCATTTAATCTGTCTGCTTTACTTTTCTCAATTATGAAATGGGGATAATGATAATATTTACCTTTCAATTTTTTTATTTTTAATTTTCAATGGTATTTTATTTTTCCAAATGCTTGTACTGATAGTTTTCATCATTCATTTTTGTAAGTCTTTGTGTTCCAAATTTTTTCCCCTGCTTCCCTTATTTCTCCCTTCCCCAAGACAGCAAGTAATCTGATATAGGCTAAATATGTGTAATTCTTTTAAACATATTTTCATATTTGTCATGTTGTACAAAAAAAATCAGGACAAAAAAGGAAAAAAGCATCAGAAAGAAAACAACCAAACAAAAAAGTGAAAATACTATGTTTCAATCCATATTCAGTCTCAATACCTCTCTCTCTGTATGTGGATGGCATTTTCTACCTCAAGTCTAATGGAATTGTCTTTAATCACCAAATTGCTGAGAAGAGCCAAATCCATCACAGTTAATCATTACATAATCTTGTTACTATGTACTTTGATCTCTTGTTCACTTTACTTAGTATACGTTCTTATAAATCTTTCTAGGCTTTCTGAAATCGATCTGCCAATATTTCTTATAAAAAAATAATATTCCATTACACTAACATACCATAATTTATTCAACTCTTCCCCAATTGATGAGTATTCACTCAATTTCTACTTCTTTGCCACTGCAAAAAGGACTGCAACAAGCATTTTCTCACAAAGTTATTGGAAGGATCAAATGAGATAATATTAATAAAGTATTTTGCACACTTCAGAGTGTTATATAAATGTTATCTATTATGATGACTTTGATTTCAATTTACTCATTTACTTCTATAAATTATCAGAGGATAAAGACCCTTCTGAAATTCCTAGCAGGATAAGTGTTTCAGAAAGTGATTAGAATCTAATTGTAAAAGTTCTCTCAGAGAAGGAAATACTCAATAGAGTTTAAATAATATTAATTAAGGATGAAGTATCTGGATAAATTATTACAATTGAAAGAAGGCATTTGGAATGCTAGAAACATATATAGATGCTAATGTTTCCTCAAACGACAAAGTCTATAGTAACAATATAGTGAAATCACAGACCTGAGTTTGACATATCCTCATGGGGAGTAAACTTGAGCTGAATGGGTTAAAAATATTACTGAAATATTACTAAAAATGGTAAAGTGGAGAAAGGAAGTAGATTTTTTTTAATTTTAATTTTTTCCATTTTGTTAAAGCTTTTTATTTGTAAAACATATGTATGGGTAATTTTTCAACATTGACCCTTATAAAGCTTTCTGTTACAAATAGTCTACTACATGTTAATTATGTTAAAATACTTGACAAATCAAATATGTGTATACATATTTTTACAGTTATCTTGCTGTGCAAGAAAAATCAGATCTACAAGAAAAAAAATATGAAAAGGGAAACATAATGCAAGCAAACATCAATAGAGAGCATGAAAATGTTATGTTGTGGTCCACATTCATATCCCTCTCTCTGGGTGTATATGGCTTTCTTCATCACTGAACAACTGGAACTGGTTTGAAACATTTCATTGTTTAATAGAGCCACATCTTTCAGAATTGATCATCATATAGTCTTGTTGCCATATATAATGATCTCCTGGTTCTGCTGATTTCACTTAGCATCAATTCATGCAAGTCTCTCCAGGCCTCTCTGAAATCATCTTGTTGGTCATTTCTTACAGAACAATAATATTCCATGACATTCATATACCATATTTTATTCAGTCATTCTCCAATTGATGGGCATCAATTCATTCAGCTTCCGAATTCTAGCCACTACAAAAAGGGCTGCCACAAACATTCTTGTGCATGTGGGTCCCTTTCCCTCCTCTAAGATATCTTTGGGATATAGGCCCAATAAAAACACTGCTGGTTCAAAGGGTATGCACAGTTTGATAACTTTTTAGGCATAGTTCCAAATTGCTCTCCAGAATGGTTGGATCCGTTCACAGTTCCACCAACAATGTATCAGTGTCCCACTTTTCCCACATCCCAGGAGGTAGATTTTTAGATACTCTAAAAGGCACAGTATAGTAAACAATATAAAAGATAAAACATATGAAATCACATGATAAAAATATCTGAGGAAACTAGAAAAGCATTTGGTATTGGTAGAACACTTCAAGAAACGCATGCCAATTTCATTCAATGTACTATCTAGCAAAAAGATGAAAGACAATATGACTTTAAAAAATGAGTGGACAGTCAGCTTCAAAGACTGATGAGAGGAGCAGATGCAATTAAAATAGAACATATATGCCAGGCCTTGATACATTTTCAAGAGTTAAAGGCAAACCTAGTTAGTTTGGATTATGAATGAAAGTTCTGATAAGTTGTTTATTGTTTAGTAAAACATTTCAAATGTTATATCCCAATCAGAAGACTGAATTAATTTAGGAAAATTCAAATCAATATAGCTTCAAGACATCAGCTTGTATTCGTGATAGGTAAATTAAATTAGAAACCTCTCTTGATCATTCATAGTTAAAAGAAACAACTTATGGGCGGAGCCAAGATGGCGGAGTGAAAGGGTGACTCTCTGCGTCCTCCTCCGAACTTCTCTCAAATCAACAATAAAATAAGCCTCTGAACTGATCTTCAAGTCAACGAATCAGGAAATATTTGGATACTGCTTGCAGATATCTCTGAAAAACTTCACATCAGGTTTGTTTAGCTCGGACAGAGGGATAAACAGAGGACTTTGGTGTCAGAGAACTCTGGTGGAGGCCGGAAGTGAGTGAGGGTGGGACTCAGCTCAGCTCAGCTCAGCTCAGACGGGCAAAAAAACCTCCAAACTCCAAACTCCAAATTCCAAACACCTGGAGTTTATCTGAGGCACTCCGGACACTCTGCCCTGATTGGGGGCAGGTGTTCTGGCAAACTTG
>JAJPUD010000926.1:456109-479775 GCA_023553655.1 Myrmecobius fasciatus
AGAGTAGGTAATGAAGAAACCAAATTATCACTCTTTGCAGATGACATGATGGTATACTTAGAGAACCCTAGAGACTCAACTAAAAAACTACTAGAAACAATTCACAACTTTAGCAAGGTGGCAGGATTCAAAATTAATCCACATAAATCATCAGCATTTTTATATATTACCAACAAAGTTCAGCAGCAAGAGATGCAAAAAGAAATTCCATTCCAAATAGCAGATGATAGGATAAAATATTTGGGAATCTATCTGCCAAGGAAAAGTCAGAAACTATACGAACTAAACTACAAAACACTTTCCACACAAATAAAATAAGACCTAATCAATTGGAAAAATATTAAGTGCTCATGGGTAGGCAGAGCAAACATAATAAAAATGACAATACTACCCAAACTAATCTACTTATTTAGTGCCATACCAATCAAACTCCCAAGAAATTATTTTACAGATCTAGAAAAAATAGTAGCAAAGTTCATTTGGAAGAACAAAAGGTCAAGGATCTCAAGGGGATTAATGAAAAAAAAGGCAGATGAAGGTGGCCTTGCTGTACCAGATCTAAAACTATATTATAAAGCAGCGGTCATCAAAACCGTTTGGTACTGGCTAAGAAATAGAGCAGTCAATCAGTGGCACAGGATAGGTTATCAGGACAATCTAGGCAATAACCTTAACAATCTAGTGTTCGATAAACCCAAAGACCCCAGCTTTTGGGATAAATACTCAGTATTCGGCAAAAACTGCTGGGAAAATTGGAAACTAGTGTGGAAGAAATTAGGGCTTGACCCATACCTAACACCACATACCAAGATAAGATCTAAATGGGTTCATGATCTAGATATAAAGAGGGACTTTGTAAACAAGTTAGAGGAACGTAATATAGTTTATCTCTCAGACCTGTGGAGATGGAATAAATTTACGTCCAAAGAAGACCTGGAACTCCTAATTGAACACCAGATAGATAATTTTGATTATATTAAGTTAAAAAGTTTCTGTACAAATAAAACTAATGCAGACAAGATTAGGAGGGAAGCATCAAATTGGGAAATCATCTTTACATTCAATGGTTCTGATAAAGGCCTCATTTCTAAAATATATAGAGAATTGTCTCATATATATAAGAATTCAAGCCATTCTTCAATAGATAAGTGGTCAAGGGATATGAACAGACAATTTTCAGATGATGAAATTAAAACCATCTCTAGTCATATGAAAAGTTGCTCCAAATCACAATTGATCAGAGAAATGCAAATTAAGACAACTCTGAGGTACCACTACACCCCTATCAGATTGGCTAAAATGACAGGAAAAGATAATGATGAATGTTGGAGGGGATGTGGGAAAACTGGGACACTAATACAGTGTTGGTGGAACTGTGAACGGATCCAACCATTCTGGAGAGCAATTTGGAGCTATGCTCAAAAAGTTGTCAAACTGTGCATACCCTTTGACCCAGCAGTGTTTCTACTGGGCCTATATTCCAAAGAGATCTTAGAGGAGGGAAAGGGACCCACCTGTGCAAGAATGTTTGTGGCAGCCCTTTTTGTAGTGGGTAGAAACAGGAAACTGAAGGGATGCCCATCAATTGGAGAGTGGTTGAATAAATTATGGTATATGAATGTTATGGAATATTATTGCTCTGTAAGAAACGACCAGCAGGACGATTTCAGAGAGGCCTGGAGGGACTTGCATGAACTGATGCTGAGTGAAACGAGCAGAACCAGGAGATCATACACAGCAACAACAATATTACATGATGATCAATTCTGATGGACATGGCTCTCTGCAACAAAGAATTGTCTCAAACCAGTTCCAATTGTTCAATGAAGAAAACCATATACACCCAGAGAGAGGGATATGAAATATGGACCACAACGTAACATTTTCATGATCTCTATTGACATTTGCTTGCATTGTGTTGCCTTTCTCTGATTCTTTTTTTTTCTTGTAGATAGGATTTTTCTTGCATAACCTCTCAAGCATTTCAACATTATTAACATGTAGTGGACTTCCTGCCATCTGGGGGAGGGGAGGGGACTGGGGGTAAAATTTGTATTGGAAAGCTTTGTAAAGATCAAGGTTGGGGAACTACCCATACATATGTTATACAAATAAAAAGCTTAAAAAAAAAAAAGATCAATGTTGGGAAACTACCCATATACATGTCATACAAATAAAAAGCTTTAAATAATAAAAAAAAGAAGCAACTTATCAATATCCTGATAAGAGAATGAACAATAGAAAAGACTTTCCTTATTGAGTGCTCAGAGATCCAGGCTATATGATGCTAAATCAATACCAACCCAGTATATACAGAGGAATAGTAGCTATATCTTTTTCTCTAACTAGCTTAGATGGGTATAGGAAAAAGGGATGCCAAATAGTTGTGAGAGAAAGTAAATCAAGACATAAGTTTTAGCAGGCAGATGGAACCAAGGAGAGAGAATTCACCAAGATATAAATACAATCATTTTAATAACTGCACTAATTCTATATGTGTTACTTCAATCTTTGGTCTTGGTGTTGAAGTGATAGTGACAAATGGAGAATCAAAATGTTTCACTATCTTGGACAGTGCTACTCAAGTAACCAGTGTGTTTCGGTCCTTAAAACATTTGAGGGAAATTCCTTTACATCTGATGAAGGCAATGAAACTATGAATTAAGAAATAAAAGTCATTTTTACATAGGAAACATTAAAAAAGCCTGTAATTCTCTTTTTTAAAAAAAATTGGATTGGAACTGACAAAAATAGAATTTAGTCTTAATAATTCTGATTTTTTTTTTGCATTTTTAGCCTTAATTGTTAATAATTCCAGTTTATTTAAAATTCTATCTACTGTAAAGAAAAAAACCTGATACTTTTAACCATGTGTATGGCTTATATGAAAGAACATAAGAAAATACAAGTGGTAGCAGAGGATATCAGTTGGGTATTAATTTATTCAAATAAAAGATATATTTCAAACTTTGATTTTAGTGATTTTCTGGCAGCTCAGGAAGTTAAGGACCATCTGAGAGAATAACTGAAGAACAAGGGAAAACTGTTCTCAGAATGAGAGTAGAATGTGAGATATGCCCAAATAACAAACCAAAGAATTCATCTATCAGAATCTAGACCATTATGAGAATGATCATGGAAAATTCTTGTCTATAATGGATAATTTCAGGAGTTATCTAAGAGAATTGCTCATCAATGCTACCATTGATGAACTTAGCAGTCCCTATGTTTCATGTAGAGTAGTGAGATTTAAAATTTTATGTAATCAAAATTGCCTCTTTTGTCCTTTATGATCTCTTCTATCTCATATTTGGTTAAGACTTATACCCTACCTATAATTTTGAAAGGAATTGCCTCCCCCCACATTCTATGATATATCATTTCATATTCAATATCAATTTTGAGTTTATTATGATATATGATGCAAAGTATTGGGCTTGGCTTAAAAGTAATTTTCACTGAATTACTTTCAAGTTTTCCTAGCAATTGTGATTAATAAACCTTACCTAGTAGAATATGTATAGTCTAGTTTCATAAAATATATTTTTGGTGGTTTTACTGACATAGAACTTAATCTGTAAATAGTCTGGTAGTATCAACCTTTTTTATTTTATTTGGCATGAACTAAACTGAAAAGTGAATACCTCCCCAATTATTTATCTTTGTTTTTTATAAAGAGCCATTGTAGCTATAATTATACATAAATTTCCATTTATATGTGGTGTGTGTCTCATATGCATGGTTTGGTAGGTTAATTGAAAATGGCTTATGCATTTTGTCATTATTCTGAAGGAATATTATTATTTATTCCTTTCATTTATTAATGTTATGCAAAAATTCTATGGATTTATTTTATATGTTGCTCTTTATTGAGCTATTGGTTTCTTTACTCATTCTCTAAGATTTCTAAGTACATATTATACTATCTACAAATAAGGATAATTTGGCTTTTTTTGACAGTTACATTTTATTTTATTTTCTCATTGCTATAGATTGAATTGCTAGAACAGCATCAAATGATAACTTGGGAAACATGCTCTTGAAAATTAACTTTTTCTTTAGTTCTCTTTCTCTGCTTTATCTTTTGAACTTTGGGGTATGACTATTATATACATCTTATTAAAGTTTGGGAGAGAATTATTACATTTTGCTCATACCTTTCAATTCAACAACAGTAATTAGACAGTTATTATCAAACACTATGCTAAGTACTAAGGATACAAAGTTGCACATGAGAAAACCCCTGACCTTGTGAAGCTTGTGACCTTTCCCCCATCTGAATGATTTATCTCTACCCTTCTGCCTATACAATTTCTACTCATCTCTATCCCTGTCCCTTCTAATTTCAACTCAATTTCCACCTCCTCCATGAAGCTCTTCTTGACTATTCCAACTTTTTGTTCTTAGTATATACTAAAATCACTAGTTGCATAAACAAATGTTTTTATTTTAGATAACCAAAATTGACCTCACAAACTCTTGCATTGTTATTGTTTCACTTTTTTTTCCATGCCATTCTACCTTATCTAGATTGTAAATTTTATAAGAGTAGTTTATTTGTTAAACTTTGTATCTTAATAAAAGTCATTATTTTATTGTACTTTGCAAAGAGCATTTCATAGTTGTCTGTTCCTCTCAACTGTTCTGTTAGGTAGATTTTCTGTGTGATTTTCCTGGTTTGTTTTTTGTTTTTTGTTTTTTTGTTTGTTTGTTTTGTTTTTTGTTTTTTGGATCAGGAAATAGGGTCTCTTAAATGATAAGAGACTTGTCTATGACTTAGAGGTAATAATTGTTAAAAGTAAGATTTGAACCTAGATGCCTTCTTATTCAAAACCCAATGTTCTTCAAATATATTACTCTGCTTTTCTAACCCATTGTTTCCTCTTTTCTAATAGATACAGCAGTATCATAAACAAAAAGGGTATTGAAAAAGTATTTTAATAAATATATCTCAAATATTTATTGACTCTTCACTGCTGATGATTAGGATGAATTCACATTTGGCTATAAGAAGGGAAATAAACATTGCTGAAATTATGCTGTGCACTAATTATCACCCTTAAACTTGAGGGATGATATCAATTTTCAGTTTAATATTAATCTTCAGTCAGGCAGATGGTTTTCAAGTGCTGTGTGTGAGAAAGGTGGGGGGATGGGAGGACAAGCAAAAGAGAGTGAGAAAAGAGGGAAGAGAGAGAAAGAGAGGGGGAAAGAGGGGAATGGAGGGGGTTGGTTCAGGGAGTCAAATTTATATTAGTCACATTTTTTTCTATGCTGAAATGGAAGTCCACTGAAATTCATAAGGTGACTTTTTCCCCCTGGATTTCCAACTCAAGTTCCCATTATCTACAGAACAGGGTATAACAAGAGTAAGATGGGGAGTTATATACTGTATAGCCTGGTTAAATAAGATATTTTCTTTGAACAAAATACTCTTATTTATTTGAGTAAAATCAAGTGTCAGTATCCTAAGTTCCAGCTCACAGTTAATGAAAGATCCTATCTAAATTATTTATTGAATGTCATACTTCAGGTTTTAATTTCAATATGCTGGGATACACAAGCTACATAATTTAAGAGTCAGACAAATTACAATACTGTGCTTACCCATGCTTTTCATTTATATCATATCTAATGCTTGAGTTAGTGATTGTCCCATGTCAATAATTTAGAATACATACTTAAATTCTTCCTCTTGATAAAAATAAAAAAGCACAGAAAAAGATGCTTTTTAAAAATAGGGTAAATCTCTCATGCTGAATCATTTAACAGCTCAATCCTACCTTTGATAGATCACTGAAACATGCCTTGGATAGAGGGATCAAATGTGCTTACAGATGCTTTGCCCCATGAGCCTTTTTTTTTTTCTCATGAGCCTTCTTCAGGTGGGTTAACTATCTTTTCTCCACTTAACCCATTTCAGTTCTGCCATAAGAGGGAATCTATTATACTTTACTTGCCTGCTATTTTGCTTTTTCTTTTTCCTCTGTTTTCTTTCCCATTAGTAATTATTTATCAGCCTCTGAGGTGCAGCCCAGGTTTTCTCACGGCATTTTTCCCATTTCCTTCAGCTCTTTTGGTCACCACTTAGCATTCGAATGAGCTTCCGAGTTTTGACTTTCATTGCTATGTGGATTTGGAGACTTATGCTGGAAAACCTATACAATTACCGGTCCATTGGCAATATTTCCTTTTGGATTTTTGGCCAAGATGGACTGCAAAAGGAGGAAGTATGGTCAGATGCTTAGTATGTAGAAAGAAGTAGGAGTCTGACTTCTGGCTCTCATTCCTGGCTCCCCTTCTGACTCATTGTCTGACCCTGGCAAGCTACTTAAGCTATCTTTCTTGCGTACAGTATCTCTGAAATCAACAATTTTGGTCTTATTTGCCCTTATCTGAATTAACTGAATTAAAAAGAATGAAACAATTAATACTCTAATGTTTTAAAAGTTGCTTTTTACCCTCTCTCCTTCCTTCCTTCCTTCCTTCCTTCCTTCCTTCCTTCCTTCCTTCCTTTCTTCCTTCCTTCCTTCCTTCCTTCCTTCCTTCCTTTTTTCCTTTATTCCCCTTCTTTCTGTCTCTCTCCTCCCTCTCTTTCCCTTTATTTCTCTTTCCTTCCCTATTCCCTTTCCCCATCCCTTTCCCATTCTTTTCCTCTTCTTCATTGGCCAATCACACTTCTGAAGAGCCCAGAAGCTTTAATCCCATTTGTTTGTTTGTTTGTTTGTTTTCCTGGGCCTTTTCATCATTTTTTATAAAGCTTGGTGGCTCCTGACTTTTGAGGGTTCACCATATTAGTATTAGTGTAAATACTTCATTGAATTAAGCCTTACTGCAACTTAAGTTTTGAGCTAAAGTAATCTACCCACCTCAGCCTTCCTCAGTAGCAGGAATTAGATAATTGTACCAGTATGCGTGGCATAAAACTGCATTTCTAAAACCTGAATTGAAAACACTATTTCTATCACTCTCCCAAAGAAGATACTCTTGTTGAATCTGAACTTTGATTGCCTCAGAACTTTTAGAAAATAAAATGTAAAAAGGTAGGAGAACACAGGCTAAATTCAAATGAAAGCAAAATGGATTTCCTATGCCTTTCCCTCTTCCTACCCTACCTGTCTCTAATTCCCCAAAGCTGTCCTGACCCTATCCCACTTGAAGATTAGTTCATTTGTTGGATTTATCCTTCCTCCACATTTTTCTTTCCTTCCTTTCCTTCTCCCAAACTTTCCTGTTAGATCCCCTCAGTGTACTACTCTGATCTGATTCTCTTAGCTTCCTTAGGTGATACATTACCCTTTTCAATGAGTCAGTAAATAATAGTGATAATGTCCTAGTGTTCTCACTTAATGTGCTGGATTCAGTGGAGTTTTTTAGATCATTATGGCATGTTTAATTTAATTTTCCTCCTGTCTTCCTTCTTTCCTCTTACCCCATCATGCTGCATATTGTTCTTTTTAGTTAGCTAAACTAATTAAGGGGGTCTTTTCTTCTCTATTCTGACACTCATCCTGAGTAATATTATAAGTCAACAATCTTGTATCCTATATATTACCCCTTTAGATGATAGAATTCTTTAAACTTAAGAACTGTGGAGTTTTTGCTTTGATATTTCCAAAGACCATTATATTACATATATTATATACTTTATAAATTTTGTTAATCGATTAGGAAAAAAATAACTCAATTTAACAACAATCTGTATCTTAATAATTACCATAAGAAAATCTCATATTCTTTATATTAGTTATTCTTAATTATTCAAGCAATAATTGAGTCCTAGTCTCATTAACCTTCAATAATTAGGGATATTAAATGAACCTGGTAATATACTGTTTATCTGTCAGTGGAGGACCTGTCTGCTTTGGGCAGGCCCGTGACTAATTTAGCCACAGGTTGATGAATATTTTGATCAAAAGTGATTTCTAATAACATCTACTAAGTCATAGAAAGGTTTCAATTTTGCCAATTGAAGAGATACTCATATTGATGATGTCAAAGATTATTAAAGGTCTGAATAATGATATCATAATAGCTGATATTTATATGATGCTTTAAAGTTTTAAAGCATCATTGATGCATCATCTCAGATGATTCTGACAATAACTTTGTGTAGTTGGCAAAATAGATATTTAGAAATCAAAGTACATGAAGTTAAATTCAATGAAATTTTATTGAACATCTATTTTGTGCATGCTAATGTACATGTTTAAATAACTTCTACTTTACTTTCCCAAGATTCCATTTCCTTTTAAAGATATAGGAATACTATCCATAATCTCTGTGGGAGGACCAATTGCAGCTGGTATTTCACATATAATGGAATAATCATTGCTTATACTTATATAAATGCTCTAAGGTTTGTAAAATGTTTGAGATACTCTAGCCTAATTTCTCCTCACAATTTTTGCATTATGGCTACATAATGGTTCCTATGGGGAGTGGAGGGGTCAGGGAGGGAGTCTGAATTTGATGAACTACTGCATTCAATTTAAATAAACAGTGTTTCATGACAACCAGAAAAAAAATTAAAATAGTCTTAGATTACTCTAATAAAAGTAGAATTTTGAGATTGATAAGTGATAACTCTCTTATATTCATCCCTACTCTGATCCTAACTTTTAATTTTGTTTATTGATTTATTTATTTATTTTTGTTTAGATTTGTTTATTGATACCATATTTTAGAAGGGTAAGAAACTGGAAAGCATAAAGAGGAAAATTGATTAGGATGGTAAGACTGGAGATTATGTGAGATGAAAACTGAATGAAGAAATTTAGGTTAAGAAGCCTATAAAGAGAAGAGTTAGGAGAGGTATGAGAAGAGTTATCTGATATTGGAATAGTTCTCATCTGAAAGAATAATTAGACTTGTTCTGCTTGGTCACAGAGTTCAGAGATAGAAATAATGGGTGGAGATTGTAGATATGCAGATTTAGGTTTGATATGAAGAAAAAAATTCCTAGCTGTATGAGTTCATGGTCTGATGGATCCAGCTGAGTCAGGAAGGGGCATGTCAGACCCACCCCTAAGCTTGCATATATATATTGACGCAGGATAAAGGCAGGAAATGACAACTATCACCATATTAAAAAAAAAGAAGAAGAATGGAAAAAGTAGGAGATTACACTTCACATCACTCTTAATATGTTACCTTCTATGATCTTTAGGAATTTGGGAGCTATTAAAGATTTTTTAATTGGGGTTAAGTGACTTGCGTAGGGTCACACAAATAGTGTTAAGTGTCTGAGGTCATATTTGAATTCAGATTCTCCTGATTTCAGGGCTGATATTTTATCCACTGCATCATCTAGCTGTCCTGCTATAAAAGGTTTTTAAGTTGAGTTGTAATTTAGGAAGTTAACTGGCATCAATATAGAAGATGAATTGGAATGGGGAAAATTTGAAGATCAGTAAGAAGAGTAGTAGTCCAACTTATAGTAGTATAAATATCAGGTGATAAAGTCCTAAATTAGAACAAGTAGTGAGAATAAAAAACATAGGATGGATGTAAGAATTAAGGCTGAGGTAGAACCAACAAGGCAGTACTTTTATTAGATGGAGGTGGAAAAGCTAAGGATGTTTCATAGATCTTAAGCCTGAATGACTTCATGGGAAATAGTAGTCATAGGAAAATTAAAAGGAGGAGCAGGTTTGGGAGAAAGATGAGCCATTTGGTTTCAGACACGCTGAGTCTGAGTGTCAACAAGGCATCCAGATAAAGATGTCAAGTTGACAATTGGAAATGGGATATGGATCTCAAAAAGAAAAGATAGGGCTTGATGTATCAATTTGGGAGTCTTCCAAATAGAAGTGATAGTTGAAGCTATGGGATCAAATATAAAATCCTCTGTTTGGCTTTTAAAGCCTTTCATAACCTGCTCTCTTTGCTTTGGCAGTCTTCTTACACTTTACTCCCTCCCACTTACTCTGCTATCTAATGACACTGACCTCCTTGCTATTTCTTCCACAAGATGGTCATCTCCCAACTCTGTTCATTTGCACTGGCTATCACCAGTGCCTTGAATTCTCTTCTGATTCAACTAAATTGGCTGAATTTTCTGGCTTATTTCGAGTTACCTCAGCTAAAATCAATCTCACATTCTACAAGAAGGCTTTCTTGAGCCCTCAATGCTGCTTCCCTCTAAATCAGTCCCATATTAACCTTTATATCAGATGTGTCAAACCAACACATCTCTCTAATTCAAATAGAACTATAGAAATATAGATGAGAAATATTTAATACAATAAACAGAAACACAATAGAACATAGATAATGTGAATATGTGGTTGTCAAAGTCAATATATGGCCTGTAGGGATCCTTTTGTTTGATTTCATAGCTCTGTTTCTATTTGAATTTGATATCACTACTCTATATATCTTCTTTATACAGTATTGTTTATGTTTTTTCTTTCATAAGACTGTGAACACTTTGAGAGTGGGGATTTTCATTTATTTATTATTTGTTGCTTTTCTTTGCTTACTTAGCACTGCAATGCGTGGCACACACTGGGCATGTAATTAGTGCTTATGGATTCATTGGCTTAGGTAGTCATTAAGAATATGTGATAAGGAAAGTAAGTAGAACATCTGGAAAAATGTACATTTTCAAGAAAGGGAATCCAGTAAAGGGGACTGAAAAATATCAATAGGGAAAAACAAAACAAAAAACAAACAAAAAAAAAAAACAGGAGATGGATCAGAAAAGTATAGAAATTAAAGGAAGAGAGAATTTTAAGAAGAGACATTGTGAAATATTGTGGAAAGGTCCAGTTGGAAAAAGACTTAAAAAGGACTGTTGGATTTAGTGGTAAGAAGATCACAAGTAACCTTATGGAAGATATTTTTACTTGAATGTTGGGAATTAAAGTTTGCAAGAAGCTCAATAGTAAAGTTGTAGTGAGGAAGTAGAGGCAATGAGCAAATTCTACTTTTCCCCCCAAATAGTCCAATAGTAAAGGGAAGAAGGGAAATGGGATAGTAATCTAAAGTGATAGGACAGTCAATAAATGTTGATGTCAGCTAGTCAGTAAGTATAAGTACTGTGCTAAACTTTGGAGAAACAAACCCATGTGAAAGATAGTCTGCTCTCAAGGAGCTCACAGTTTCAAGGAAAAGAATGTGAAAACAATTATGAACAAGAGATAGATTGAATATAATCATCAGAAGGGAGATGCTAGCATAATGGATGATAGGGAAAGTCTTTTTGCTGAAGATGGGACTTTAGTTGAGACTTCAAGGATGACAGGGAAATTAAGAGGCAGAGATAAGGAGGAAGGAAATTCCAGGTATGAGGGATAGCCAATGAGAATAAAGGGAATCAGGAGGTATAGCACCTAATTTGAGGAATATCAAGGAAGCCAGTGTCATTGACTTGAAGCAAACATGCAAGAGGGTTAAGTGTAAGATGCCTGAAAAGTTGGAAGGTTATAATAAACATTAAATGTAAAATAGGGCATTTTATATTTTATCTTGATGTTAATATAGAACCAAAAAAGGAAAGGGAAAGTGCAATATAACAAGATCTTTGCTTTAGGAAAATCCATTTGACAACTGAGTGGAGGATGAACAAAAATGGGGAAAGACGAGGAAGGGAGATCAACTAGGATGCTATTGCAATGGTGCAGACATGTGGTGATGAAGTCCTGCACCAGGATGGTGGTAATGACAAAGGAAATAAGGAGACACATATGAGAGATGTTACAAAATTAACATCAACAATATTTGGCAATAAATTGGATATGGGTGGGAGGGAGTGAGCAATTAAGAATGTTATCTAGTTTGTGAACCCAGGTGACTGAAAGGATATGGCACTGCAGTTAAGAGGCATGTATGAGTATTTATAGGCTGAAACAACAACAACAAAAAATAACCCAAACTATGAGTGAATAACTCTCTCTGCCAATATAGATCAGCACATAGTCTTAGAGAGTTGTCTCAGGAAACTGAGAAATTAAGTGACTTGCCCAGAGTCACTTGGTCAGTGTATATGAGAGGCAGGACTAAAATTTAGTTAATCTTAACTTAGAAGACATTTTACTATTTACCAAACCATTCTGTCTCCCATATATTAGACAAAGGGGAAAAAATTAGTGAAGAGGGAGAGACTAAATCTCTAAGAAAGAAAGTATATTTAATGGAATAAAGCCTCAAAAGAGGGAAGAAAAGAGGATCAGTGATTAAAAGTAGAAGAATTACTTTTCAGTGTCAGCCTCTAAGACTAGAGGGAAGGAGAAAATGAGTAAATGTATAAAGGACACAGAAATAGACAAGTTTATGTCTGATAGTTTTCTAGTAAACTAGGAGATAAGATCACCTGTTGAAGGGTAGGAAGTGGTATTGTTGAGTTGTGTCTGACTATGACTTGAAGACTATATAATCCATGGAGTTTTCTTGGCAATGATATTGGAATGACTTGCCACTTCTTTCTTCAGGTGATTAAGGCAAACATAGGTTAAATGACTTGCCCAAAGTCACACAACTAGTAAATGTCTGAGGCTGAGTTTTTGAACATGGAAAGATGAGTCTTCCTGACTCTAGGCCCTGCACTCTATCTATCCACTGAACTACCTAGGAGGTAATACAAAAAAAGTTGTGAGTTTGAAAAGTGAAGATATAATTTGATGTTAACTTCTTTTCACCTGAGAAATATTCACGCAATCCTGAGTCTAAAGGGATATAAAATAAATATACAAATCAAACATTTACTGATAATAAATTATAATTTTATGATTCCCCTACATTCAGTTATGAGACCCCATGTGGGGAGCTATAGTTTAAGAAGCTGGGATTAAAATGAAGTCAGCAAAAGATGAATAAAGTAAAAGGTGAATAAAAACATTGTTGAGAAGTATTAGAAATTCATCTGAGCTTATATGATATGCATTTGTAAAATTCACCTGGTTTTTTGATGTTCTGCAGCTATCCTTAATATTTCAGAAACAGGAAGCAGAAAGCAGATTGGTCAGTTATACTCAGAGCTGTGTACTGACAAGATAATTATGGCTTAAGATCAAGGGACAGTATAATGCTATCAAGAGTATAGTTGATATGGCTGACTATGGGGCTTTAGGGTACACAGGGATATGAGGTGGGCTTGAAGAATAGGGAAGGCTCACAGATATTCCACATGGTGGTGTGGATTTCCTCCCTCACTAAAGGGAAGTTTGAGGAGACAAGGTATGATAAAATTGTCTAATTTTATTCTTATATCATTTGCAACACTATTGTTGGATCCCAACTCCCTACATTCCTCCATGGATCCTTAACATTGGTGAAAAAATATATATAAATATAGTATCAAAAGTGGACACAAATAAGGCAATTTTCTAACCTTTAGATGAGGGATCTGGACTTTCTAAAAAACATATCAAAATCCCTGCATTCATTTATGAGGGTTAGGGAATTTAGTAACTTCCCCCATCTCCTTACATGAGAAATAATGGTATTTTTTTCTGCTCTGAATCTTCAGAAGAAATTTTTCTTGTTTTAACCTTGGGGCCTGAAGGAATAAACTGGGATGAAAAAACTTTATTCAAGGAGTTAAACCATAAAACAAACCTAATGGATCTTACTATATACCTGGGTCAGGGTGTATTTGCTTAATCCACAAAGTTGACATTTATGACAGTTAATTAATGACTAAATTCTCACTAATTATGGGGTACCTGAGAGTTCTATTTTAGTGTTCTCACTATTTCTATTTTCTGCCTTGCTTCCTACAGTGTTTATTCTTTAAGATGTCATTGTGTCTACTGTGACATCAGAAATACAATTTATGTTGCTAATATTCAGCCCTAAAGTTTGATTCTCATAATTCATCTGTGCAGCCTGACTTTACTTTTCATGCAAAAGGGAAGTATCACATGCAACTCAGTCTGATGAATAGTTAAGTCTAATTAAAATGTAGCTTTGGCCTTGCAAAGCATGTAAGATTTTTTTTTTTTTAAGTAAGCAGATTTGTAAGTGGCTGGTGGAATTTAGATTGCCACATGATATCCAACGTCCATCAATAAGTATTAATTGAGTCTGAACTGCATGACTATGTTCCCTGCTTCTTTCAGTACTATTCATTTGATCTATAATTAATACAGGGTAAATGTGGCTTTTCTCCAGTGTACTGATCAAGCCACAGTCCTTATGTTTTACCTTATTATATATTTCCCCCTTTTTGGAATGACCATCAAAATTTGGACCGACTCTTTTGCCTCAATTGAAAGAGTTTCTAGCTATGGCTTTTTTGTTCAATAATTATCCTTTTAAGGCTATTTACATTTTAAAAGCTCTAATATGAGATAGAAATATGAGATAGGGTATGTGTATGTGTGTGTGTGTGCATGTGTGTGTACTTTAATATTTATTCTGTCAAGCTCTACACAGAGAGCAGGAGTCATAGACAGTGTATTGATACCCCAGATTTCTACTACTATCTAGGGATAAAATCTTAGGCTTTTTTCTCAGGGCATCAGATCTTTGATCTATAAATTATGGTGTTGGCCTAAATAGTACTTCCAGGATTCTCTATCTCTGTGATTCTATCTTGGGTCCTTCAGATGGTCTGTCTTTTCATTAGTGAAACATGAAATTTAATGTGGACATTGTTAAGTTTGTCTCATGCATAATTTCCATTTAGATATTTTGATTGGAATTAAAATGATCCCACTCTCTTTAATATATGCATCTCTTTTGGACCTAGGATTTTCTTTAAAATGAGACAGGGCATTGAGAGCAAATGCCTAAAGGCAGGGGCTGGGCAAGATGCTCTCTGAAAGTTCTCTTTAAATCTGTTTCTATAAGCTGTTAGTCTAATGTTCTGAAGCCATTCAGTGCCCCAGTTGGAAAAAAGAACCTAACATGCCTTGCTCTTTGCCTTCTTTTTTCCCCTTTAAACTCTACTTCCTAAATAAACAGGATCTTTGAGGGGAGTCTGTCTGCTGGTGTCTTTTCTGTACTGAAATCAGAATATTCCATTTGTGACATCATCATTGGCTGTTGTGGAAAGGATTAGGTTATCATAAATAAAGGATTATGACCCTGGATTCTAACTATGGAGCAAATGAACTCACAAGCAAGGAAGATCCTGTTTTCATGCAAACATGCTTAGGCATAAATAGAGAGTGCAATAAAGATGACCTAACCAGAAGCAAATCCCAGTTCAAGTTCCCTGGGAGAGGTTAGAAATGTAGCACATTAACCTGTTTGATACCTTATCACTTGGTTCTGGGAAAACAACTAATAGAATTCTTGCCTTTCAGAAATCATTAGGATCATATGGTTATAGACCCTTGAATCACCTAGTTCCCTTGATGTGTAAAGTGTGAGATAATGATGAGGAAGTTGCAGATGAGGCTATAAATAGAGGTCACAAAGCTGGACAACGATTTGTTGTCCTTTGGAATTTTAACACTTTTTAACTTGGGCAGTTCAAGTCCTTCACAGGTGTGCCAGAAAAACAAATCCCTCCCTGCCCAAAATGTGCCTTAATGAGGTAAACTGATCTCAAATGTTACATTATTAATAGTCGTAAGAGCATAGTTGAAAAAAAATCAAAGGTTATACTACTTGTTTTCATTTTTCATGGGTTTTTTTTTTTTGGTAAAAATAAGCAGCTGGAGTTACTGGCTTGTGGCCAATTGTCTTTTATTATTATTTATTATTATTATTTTCCAGAGATATTGCCTTCCTACAGTGAATACTACCATTAAAGGAATAAGCAAGAGGAAAACAAGTTTTTGTCATGACTTCTCTTTCATCACTGACAAAAAAAAATCCATTTCAAATCAACAAACATTTATTAAGTTCCTAGTTTAAAGCCTTTGGAGAAGGGGAGTGAAAAATAAAAATTTAAATTAAAAAAAAAAGCAAAAATCTCTTGATCAAAATTTCTAGTCTGCTGGCGCACAAATTTCATGAAGGAGCACCCTCTTCATCTTTCCTCACTTTTTATTTAGTTAAGCATTACTTATAGGGCAGGAAGTGTTGACTCTTTTTCTTCCCAGTTGCATCCTTCTATGGAAAAGAATTGGAATCCATTCATTTTTTTGTGAAGTAAAAGTGGGTATCAGAATTGGAGCAAATATTACAAGATTCTATCTTTGCTAGTATTTTCTCATAGAGCTATTTAGGATAGACAGTGATTATTTATGTGTGTTCTTCTCACTGTCCTGAAAAAGTTTATTAAATGATATAAGGTGAAATGAAAATAAGGAACGGCTCTGGAAGGAAAATAAGTCACTAATGAGCAACACATAGTCTGAAGGCTATGTGTGGAAGTGGGAGAAGGAAGGAGTAATCTCACCTATTCCTCCTATTTGGATAATAATAATAACAATAGGAACAATAATAATAGCAAACATTTATATAGTGCCTACTATCTTCAAGGCATCATACCAAGTACTTTACAAATATTATCTCATTTGATCCTAACACTCCTGGGAGATAAGTGCTACTGTTATCCCCATTCAACAAATGAGAAAACCGATTAAGAGTCTAAGTGACTTGCCCAGTGTCACACAGCTGTTAGGTATCTTGGCTGGATTTGAACTCTAGTCTTTCTGACTTCAAATTCAACTCTCAATCCACTGCCACTTAGTCATAGAAAGAGACTTGTGAGCTACAGTTGAGTGACAGGCAGCTTTGTGTGGTGGATAGGGTGCTGAATGAGTTAGTCAAGAAGGTCTATGTTCACATCTTATTTCTGATATTTATTAGTTGTGTAATCTTAGGCAGATCATTTAATTTATTTGCGTGATGAACTTGAAGTCAGAAAGACTTGAATTCAAATCCTTATTCAGATGTTTAATAGCTGTGTGAGCTTTCAGCCTCATTTTTTTATCTGTAAAATAGGTTGATAATGCCACCTACTTCACAGGGCTGCTGTAAGAATTAAATGAGTTAAGTGTTTTACAAATCTGCGTAAATGCTTGCTATTATTAGCCAAGACATAGATAGTTGTGATCCATAAAGATTCCCATTTATTTCATTATATATGAAACACAAATGCTTTCATTAATTGCTTATTATCAGTCAGGACTCTGAAGCAGGGAGTTTGGATCAGGTACCCTAGGAATAATTACTTATATAAGAGAAGATTTGGGAGGGGAAAATATAAACTAAGTATTTGAAAGACTAACATGGAGAAGAAATAACATATGGGTTCTGCTTGGCCATAGAAGACAGAAGGAGAAACAATGGATGAAAGTGACAAAGATATAAATTTGTTGGGAAAAACCCCAAATAAATCATTAGAGCCATCCAACATTAGAATGGTCAGCCTTGAGATGTAGTGGGTTCTTAGTACATATCTTCCAACAACGATTGGATGATCACTCATTAGGCATATTGTAGAGGGGATTCTTGTCCAAATGCAAGTTGAACTGAAATTCCTTCCAACTTTGAGATTTTGTTTTTTCTTTGGCACAAGGGAAAATGCTTCTGCTGAGGAGCTCTTTAGGCACTTAACTAGTCATATGACAGAAGCAAATTAAGTTGCAGACAAAGCACATCTCTTCCCTCAATAAATGGGTTCCTCATTGTTGAAAGTGAAGTCAAAGGATGCCCACATCCTATCAAAATGTCTACTGAGTACTGACTCTGTATAGGGAGTGGTACCTGTTTTCCTTCCTCCCCAGTATTCTCTAAAGTTCCAATCATGCAGTAAATATGTTTGTAGATGGAGTTTTGTTGTTGTCATCCTTGGTCTCTTTCTAGAATTGCTCACTCATTGAAGAGACTGAGCATTCTATTCATTCAACATAAATATCTTTATCCAATTGTATCCTAGCATATTTAAACAGTTAAGTTTCATCATTTGTCTAGTGTTGAACAGTTGCATCATTCCTTTACATTTACTCTAGATGAATAATTTATCCCAGTACAAGGTACCTCCATAGAATATAGCCCTACCTGCCAGCAATCTTAAAGCTAGTTCCTGTTGGTTTTATAGGTTTCAATGCAAGACTTGAGCCTTACTATCCAACAAGAGGTACACTGAGGCATGCACACACCCTAATGATGCTTAAGGATGAGTAGTAAGCTATACAGTCTTTTTTAATAATAAGTTTTCATGAGGCCTTTTGTTTTTATATCATAGTCATTTCCGGGTTACTCCCCTCCTCCCCCAATCAGGCCTCCCTTGAAACAAGAAAAAATAGTTAAGTAAAATTAACCAACACAGTGACCATAACTGGCAATGTGTGCAATATTCTACATTCATAATCTGCCACTGCGCTACTAAAAGGAAATAGATCAAGTACACATTTAGAGTTTTTTTAAAATGTGTTTTGTTTTTTGTTTTTTGTTTTGTATTTCCAATCTGATTAAACAATACTATCTGTATAAAAAAAGATTAGGAAAGAACAACATAAAAGGAATAGCAAGAACAATATAGTTAAATACTGATAACAACACAATCCCTGTAGCCACAATTATATTATATACAAACTTGTACTCAGTGGCCTTAAAACTAGTTCACACAACAGGATGTGGCCTTTGGGAAGATCCAAGTAGACACCATGATCAATTTGGAATGATTTTTATTGGGCATGACTTGGGCAGGACATACACATCCTCCTCAAGCATTCCATCTTAATTAATATCTCACATGGCTCTTATTACATAGATGACCTCCTGCCCTTCAGCCATCTCCACCTTTCTTTCGAAAGATCTGATGGGAGAATTCTCTAATAATCATGGCAGCTTTTAGTCCTGAGCCCCTGCCTTGAAAAAATGCTTGGTGTCTACGCCTTTCATGCATCATAGGTCCTGGTTTTGTAAGAGGAAGATTCTTCCCTAAAGGGTTTTGGTGACAATCCAATTTTCACATGAGTGTAATAAACTGAAATTACCAGTTGCTATACATCCTGTCTATTGTCTAAGAAGATGCATAATCTTCTAAGAAAACAGAAACAATTCTGCAAAAGGACACGGGTGGTTTAGGAGTTTCTGAAGCCAAGGATCAAGTCCATTTTGATACGAAGAGCATTTAGATAGATGGCAAACTCTTAGACTTTCTTGGAAAAAATCAATCATTAAATAGAATTTACAATAGTTAACAAGAAACATATAATGATTATTGAATCAGAAAACATATGAGAGATACTTTTCCCAGACAAAAGAGTAAGAGACACCTAAATTTACAATCTATCTTAAATACAAGGGCAATTTTTAGCAGAAATGCAATCAGTAGAGATGACATTTCCTTAACAAATGCCATAGGTGAGTTTTCACCAACTCCTATTTTCTAAATCATCACAGCTTGAACTTGACCGTGAACAGGAAAATAAAATAATGTAATAACACATTCCATACATAGAGTGCCTTTTATCCGTGATCTCTAAACACCTCATAAGCATTAATTAATTCTCAAAACATGCTGTGAAGTAGATATCATTATCCCCATTGGACTTATGAGGAAACAGACCTATGGACAAGGATTAGTAACACACTGAAGGTGTGTTATATGTGACAAGCTCAATTAAGCCTAAATGAAGACTAAAAATGATCAACTCCAAGGTTGTTGGTTCAAGCTGCTAGACCAGGCTTTAAAAAAAGTGTTCAGGAGTTATTTTGCTACAGGGCTTATGTTTTGGAAGAGCTATATTGGTCCCACCAACATTTATCACTTTCTTCCATTGTCATTTTCATTTTGGTCTACTGGCTGTCATGGCTACAGAAAAACCGTGAAAGGGGTTAAGCACCATCCAAAGGAAATAAAGATGGAGAAACAAATGAGCTAAAGAATCAGCTACATCTCATCAAGAAAAACTAGGGCTCCTGCTGATTTTTTTCCCCAGGCTATGACCACCAAAAAGGCTTCATAGTCATCTCTATCTTTCTTTCAAAAGATTTGATACTTAAATTTACATTAACTCCTTAGGTCTTAAAACAGTCTCTAGGCTCTCTCTTGTGTTCTTCCTAGATGACGATTTTTATTTATTTTTACCTTCCTGTTCATAGTATTTTGTCAAAATGATTCTTCCCAGTGCATTTAGTTAAGAAAAGCTAATATTCCTAACTTTGTTTCCCCTGTGGCAAACTGGCACTATGTTTAAGAAGTCTCTTCTGAGTACACACAGTGCTTTCTAAGTTTGTCCTTTCCCTCTTCCCCCATCCTTACTAATGTTCCATCAGCCAAACTTTCATAGTGGACACTTATGAACTAAATCCAGTGCAACAATATTGCGATATCAGAACTAGAACAATGTTATATTAATGAAAGCCCATAAAGAATACTTTAGCAAATTTTACTACAGTAGTTTCCCACAAAGGGTCAGGCCATCTTGTGGGAAAAAAACACCTTCCTTGGGATTGTTGGGATTTTTGAAAAAATGAGAAAATACATTTTCAGTAGTACATTTTTCCATCTCCTCCTTTACTTGCTTTCAAAGAGTCAGCTATCAAGAGATTAAGATCAGTAAGTCTTAAACAAGAATGGCCACTTTAGATTGATGTTTGGAATGAAAAAATATGGCCATAATATATTTGTTCCATGTCACATCACTAAAGAAAGATGCTGCACATAACCAGGGGAAAATCTTTTTACTTTTTTTTCCCAATGACTTACTCAAAATAAACTATGACTTCATCATTACTGAATATCTGGTGAGTTCCACCAGAATATCAAACTGAGGAATTTAGGAATTAGGGGAAGGGGCCAGAGGAAATTTTAAAATAGACTCAGTGAGTGTTCAACACCAGTTCATAGATCTAAGTTGTTTAACCTAGAGCCTTTCTTGAGCCACAGAAGTGATCTGTTTTACTTTTCTATTTCAAGCCTGTGACTCACATTACAAATATTGACTTCTATTTTTCTATTAGCATCAGATTTTTTTCTCCAATCCTCCATATTGACTTTGACTATAACTTTGGTTAATATTAAACCTCTCAGGTCAACACATTTTTATAGCTGTTAGCTGCTCCAACCACACTGAGTGGGCACTGGCAAGGATAAGTTACAACCAGGAGCAATATACTAAGAGGGATTCACTCAGGGAGTCACTTTAGTCACATGACTAAACAGTCATATTAAAAGCCTAGAATAACTATGGGGCAAGGTGGTATAGTGAGGTGTCATGGCTAAAATAAATCAATCTTTACTATCTATAAAAATGAACTCATATTACTGAATGAAATATACATATACACAAAATATGCATATGCTACCTGTGTGTATATATATGCATATGTATACATACACAGACAAATGCATAAATACTACCTATACATGTGTATGTATGTATAGAAAGAAATAGAGTGATTAACACCCATAATTAATAGTGTTAACAATGGGGAAAGCTATGGGTTTGGAGTCACAGGGTATAAGATCAGATTTTAGAACTTACTGGCTACGACCTCAGAAAAGTCATCTTCTGAGCCTCCATTTCTTCATGTGAAATGAGAAGGCTAGACTATCTAGTGCTAAATATCTGAATTTCATTTTAGTCAAGTTCCAAGCTCCTTTTTATTCAAAACTTTGAATAGAATTACAAATGAGCCAAAAATGTGAGTGGAGTTATATTTCTTTTTTTTTCCTTGACCAGTCATACTTTTTAGTGGGGAAATAGAAAAAGAAAGAGGGAGAAAAGAAGAAAAGGGAAAGAGCCAGGAGAGTAGAGGGGAAAAAAAAAACCCAGAAAATTATCCCTTAAATAATCTGGAGTTGAATCAAGTTCTTTGCTTATACAGCACAAAGCAAGCAGTCAATTCAATTGAATAAGCAATAAGCTTAGTATAAAAGTGAGGCAAGCAGAATGGTGATATTTCAGTGTTGTTATTACAAATGAGTTGACTTAAAATACTATAAACTCTTTGAATGCAGGGATTTTTTGTCTTTATATCCCTAGTGCCCTACAAATAGTAGGCACTTAATAAATATTTGTTGGATTGAATTTAGTCAAAATATTCCCCAAACCATGTATATAGTCTCTGTGGACTGTGACCTAAAAACAAGGTTAAAATCTTTAAAAAAACAATGTACATATAATATGTTCTCACCAGTGAGATTTGTGTGATCATTTTCCAAGTGTTTTAAAATAAGTTTAGGAAATAACTTCATTTTTAAAAAATGCATTGTCCCAGGAAAGCAACTGATTTATACTAAAAGTGAACTAAGGTACTGATAGTTTGAGAAAAGTTCCAGACTAGAGATAATCCATGCAGCTTAGCCCGCGTGTACACTGATTCATCCCTCAACCGTAGTCTAATGTTTTTGAAATGGAAACAGCTGAACCTAATGCAACTTTGGCCTTCAGTCGGCTGCTTTTTATCAGCTTCTCCTACTTGAAGCTTTAATACCCATTTGGTTTTAGAAGGGGAAAAAAAAAGAGGGGGAAAAGCTACTTGACAATAAACCTTTCTAGGAAGTCTCTGAGTGATTTGTGATTTTTCTCATGCCTTGGAAAAACAAGAAGTGTGAGCTTCCATTTTATCAAATCCCTTTGGATAATGAAAATCTATATATTCCTGTTTCCTAAACTTAATGTAACATAAATAAATTTTAAAATCCTCAAATGAAGATTAACAAACATCTTTTATAGCTCATTTTCAGTATCACCAATTTTCCTTTCCTCTAATGATGCACTTTAAAGAGAAAAACAAGAATTTCAAAACTCAGTTAAAAAAAATCAACCTATTCTCTTAATTATTAACAAGAATGGGAAACTTACTTGCTACCATCATGAATTCATCTTTTATTTTTATCTTAATGGAAACATCTCTGGATGCTCATTCTTTCAACCTGGAGCTGTCAGGTACAACTGCAATAAAAGCTAGTTCAAAATTGTCTCAGATTTGTCAGAAGTCTGGTCAGAGATCTGAAGAGGGACTCAGCACCAGAAGCTGAAGAAACCCACCCACACAGCACTCATTTGGCAACAAGCACTCAAACTCATATTAATTATATCCCAGACCAGTGCAAATGTAGTCCTTGGTTCTGACATATAAAATATAGTTGGGTCACACTGGAGGACAGGTTCATCTGTGAGAATCACAGTGATTCACCCCCTCCCCCCAAAAAAAGAGGCTAAAATATTAAGTGGAAGATATAGCTGAATGTTTCATTATCCACATGAAGGAATTTGGTCCTCATTAATTATTGTCGAAATGGGAAATCCTAAAAGTTTGGCAAACTCACACCTGACACGTGAATTCCATGGAGCATGGCCTACTTAATGGCTGGCTAAAAGGGATGGCAAGCTGCCAGTATTAGTATTCCAAAAGAGCATTCTTCCCTATGTGTATCAGAAGCGGACTAAATTGTTCAAGCAACTACCATCACTTTCTAGGTAAGAACTATTCACTTGCTATCTGTTTGTAGTGAAAGTAAAGAAGAATGCAGACTTTTGCTAAGCAAGTATCTGTCCCTGGAGATCAGCACAACTAAATAATGTTCACAACAATAGGGGGTTATCCAAATATTTCCAGCATGATCTTTTCACTTAAATGCTAGTCAGTTTCTTTTCTTCCTTTTCTTCTTTTTCTCTTCTTCCTCTTCCTCTTCTTCTTCTCCTCTTCCTTCTCCTTTCGTCTTTTTCATCTTTATCTTCTTCTTTTCTCCTCCTCCTCCTCCTCTTTCTTCTTCTTCTTCTTCTTCTTCTTCTTCTTCTTCTTCTTCTTCTTCTTTTCTTCTTCTTCTTCTTCTTCTTCTTCTTCTTCTTCTTCTTCTTCTT
>JAJPUD010000926.1:479785-534513 GCA_023553655.1 Myrmecobius fasciatus
TTCTTCTTCTTCTTCTTCTTCTTCTTCTTCTTCTTCTTCTTCTTCTTCTTTTTCTTTCTTATCAGTTTCTCTAGTATCTTCAGCTGGCTTCTGGATTTCAGTAACTACCAAACTCAAAATAGTTTAAAACTCTTCATTAACGCATTCAAAACAAATTTGCTTGCTGACTTCTCAAGGGCACTTTATTTTTGTCAGTCATTTAGCATCAAAATCTTTTTTTATTCACTCACTAACCCACAAATACTGAATAAGAATCTACTACAGTAAAGTTTTATCATAAGTTCTAAGAAAGTTTTTTTGACTCATTTTTTCTTTGCATCTTCATCTTGAAATCAGCCACTATGTCTTCTAAATTCTTCCTGAGAAACATTTTCATATCTGTTCTCTCTGATCAATTCACAGTTCTGCAAACTATAATCTAAATTCATATTTACATGACTACAAGAGTTGAACTCACTGATTCCAGTATTTCTCCTCTACAATTCATTCTGTTAGCAAAATAATATAGCAGTCCTTTTGGTAATACTTGGACTGCCCACCTTATAGTGGGGCCTAAGTCACTAAGTGTCCTAGGAATTGTATTTCTTCCTAGCTCAAGAAAAGAAACTAATGTAGTATTAATATTGTACATGTTATATTCCACTAGAACAATATTGTTTTTAATTTTTATTATTTTTTCCCAATTGCATGTAAAAATAATTTTTCACATTTTTTAAAATTTTGAGTTCCAAATTCTTCCCCTTTCCCTGAGACAATAAACAATTTGATATAGATTATACATGTGCAATCATGTGAAACATTTTAATATTAACTATGTTATAAAAGAAAACAGACAAAAAATTTATGAAAAAATAGTATGCTTTGATCTATATTCATATTCTATCAGTTCTTTCTCTAGAGGTGGATTGAATTTTTCATGATGGTCTTTTGGAATTATCTTGGATAACTGGACTGCTAAGAATGGCCTAGGGTATTCACAGTTCATCTTCATACAATAATGTTGTTAACATGTATAATGTTCTCCTGGTTCTGTTCACTTTACTTTGCTTCAATGCTTGTATGTCTTTCCAAGTTTTTTTTTTCCTGAAATCATCTAATTTGTTATTTCTTATAGCATAATAGTATTCCAACACAATCATATATAATAACTTGTTCAGTCATTCTCAAATTGATAGTCATCCCCTCAATTTCCAATAATTTGCCACCAAAAGAACTGCTATAAATATGTTTGTACAAATAGGTGCTTTTGCCCCCCTCCTTTTAAACCTTTTTAGGATACAGATCTAGTAATGATATTACTAGGTCAAAGAATAGGCAAAAATTTGTAGCCCTTTAGACATAGTTCCAAATTACTCTCTAGAATAGCTGTATTGATTCACAATTCCACCAACAGAGTGTGCCAGTTTTCTCACATCCCTTTAAACATTTATCATTTTCCTTTTCTATCATATTAGCCAATCTGATGAGTGTGAGAAGGTACCTCAGAGTTGTTTTAATTTGCACTTCTCTAATCAGTAATGCTATAGATAATTTTTTCAAATGAATATAAATAGCTTTCTGTTCATGTCCTTTGACTATTAATTGGAAATTTACTTGTATTTTTATCAATTTGACCCAATTCTCTATATATTCTCTATTGTCTTGTGTGACTGTGGGAACTGAGTATGGACTATAAGAAAGTATTTTCACTTTTTTGTTGTTGCTTGCTTGCATTTTGCTTTCTTTCTCATCTTTTCCCCTTTTGATCTGATTTTTCTTGTGCAGTATGATAATTATAGAAATATGTGCAGAAGAGCTGTACATGTTTAACATATTGGATTACTTTCCATCCAGGAGAAGGGGTGGGGGGAAAGGAGGGAAAAATTTTTGGAACACAAGGCTTTGCAAGATGAATGTTGAAAATTAATCATATGTTTGGAAAATTAAAAAAAACTTTAATTAAAAAACAAGAAAAAATATCATGTGATCCAGTACAATTTTTTACAGAAAGAGAAATTGTAGCTCAGAGAAATAATGTGTCCAAGATCACATAAGTAGGTAGAAGTGGAATTCAAACATAGATTCTTTGATTTCATATTTATTTTTCTTTCCACTGTTCTTTACTGCCTCTTTATCTTGCCATTATCAGAAATAGTAGACACTTGCATCATTAGTTCCATACAACTTGCTATTTATTCATATATTGTCCAATACTATTTACTAATTGCTTCACAAATTAATCTTGCTTCTCTAATTCCAGTATGAGTTTCTTGAGCTAAGGACCTATGTACTATATTTCTTCTGTGCCAACAGAGTGCCTGATTTAGGTGCATGCTGGAGTCAGTTCATTCCAGCTCATAAGAGCTAATTGTTAAATTTTTTAGTGTGAAAATTTATATCTCAGAAATCAGCTGTTTTATTGTGTTGATTGTCTAGACTTTAAAAGTGAGGGACAAAATGGTAATAATTAAAATTAAACTTTTAAATGTTTTATGCATAACTTCCCTTCCCAACCCTACCCCAGAGTGATAGTTGTTAAATACTTATCTGTACATTCCTACTAATAATAGTTTATGGTGGTTTAAGATTTGCAAAATGACTTATTGACATTATTCTACTTATAATATTAAAGATTTGGAATCAGAAGGGAACTTACAGTTCATCAAGTCAAACCCCCTCATTTTACAGAGGCTAACTTCAAATCTATGTTTTTCCCACTAATTTTTTAATGTTCTTTCCACTAATTATAATGAAATTTTATATGGTTCCATAGTTTGGAGTTATACATATATTATTTCATTTCATTTCCTACCTGGCTTCATAATTCTGGATTTTGCTATCAAGCTTCAGAAACCTCATCATTTTGAAAGATCACTTCAACTCTGGAACTCAAACCTCATCAGTATCCCTATCAGGTCCCTTTCTCTGATTGAAGAGGGTAGAGTTGGAGAACCAGAGCATCCATTACATGAGGGCACCCAGGCCTCTTCATTTTTTACTCTACTGAACATCTCTAGACTTATCATAATTCTTCAGTGCCAGATATTATTCCCACTCCTAAGCTTCCTTTTATGTGTTGTCATCTTCTATTAGATTTTAAACTCCTTGAGGATAGGGACTGTCTTTTTTAATATTTATATTCCCCACACTTAAAACGTTGCCTGACATATACTTAATAAATTTTTTATTGCTTGACAATCCCCTGTAATGTAGATATAATAGATTATTTACTTTTTTATGTAAAAGAATTATAGAGATTAAATTACTTTTTCATAGTTACAAAACTAGTATATCTATATCTATAGATATACTCATTCTAGCATTCTAGTGGGCACTGCTACTGATATTAAAGAGAATCAATCTAAACTCTTTACTATGAATCTTCATTTTAGTTTTGTGATCTTTTTTCCAATAGGCACTCATAAAGATCATTATTGGCCTTCTGTTGATGTGCTCCACTCATTGGCTCTTTGAACCAATTTAATCAATCAGACACATTCATAAAAGAGACATTATAAAAGATTATACTCTTAAACCCTTTCCACTACTAAATCTTCCTCCATTCATCTCTCTTGAAAGAAAAAGTTTATGAGAAAAAATACAGGGCTAAGAATTACAACTTTCTTACTGGTCTTGACCCTATGGTTAAATAATTTTATGATCTTATTCAAATCATATCTCCAAGACTCAGTTTTCTCATCTGAATTAGATGACAACTCTAGTTTCTTCTGGTTTCAATGTTTTATGATTAGATGATCTATTTAAATGTTTTCCTAAATTCCCTTGTCCATTTCCTTGATAGTGAATATGTTTATTTTCTTTAATATTTAATTCCCCCCAATTGCATGTAAATACATTTTTTAACACTTGAGCCTTTTAATTTAATTTTTGCATTTCAAATTCTTTCCTTTCCTCCCTCTTTCCCCTTTCCCCTTATTGACAAGGCAAGCAATTTGATATAAATTACACATGTGCAATCATGCAAAACATTTTTCATGTTAGTTATATAGTGAAAGAAACCACACACCAAAAAAAAAACATAACAACAACAAAACAACAACAACAACAAAAAAAAAACAAGAAAAATAAAGAAAAAGTATGCTTCAATCTGCATTCAGACTCCATCAGTTCTTTATCTGGAGATGGACAATATTTTTTATTGTAAATCCTTCATATTGTCTTGTATGATTGAATTATCAAGAATAGCTATCATTGACAATCCATAATCATACAAGATTGCTATTACCATACATAATATTCTACTTGTCCTGCTCTTTTCATTTTGCAGCAGTTCATATAAGTCTTTCCAGCTTTTCCTGAGAGTGTCATGCTTGTCTTTCCTATAACATAACAGTATTCCTTCACAATCATATTCAGCAATTTGCTCAGTGACTCCCCAGTTGATGGACATCCCCTCAGTTTCTAATACTTCTAACAATGCTTTCTCATCCATCTTCCTTTTCTATCAGTGCACCCTGCCTTCTCTTATCTTTTTTCTTCTCCTACTTTCTTGAATGGTAAGATAGATTTATATATGCACCTGAGTTTGTATGTTATTTCCTCTTTGAGCCAATTCTGATGAATTCATGAGCTCCCTCCTCCCCAATCACATCTATTTCCCCCTTTATTGTAAAAGCACATTTGCACCTCTTTTTGAGTCATATAATTTATCTCATTCTACCTCTCCCTTTTTTCTTTTCCCAGTGCATCCCTTTTCCTCACCCCTTAATTTAATTTAATTTTTTAGATAATTATCCCATCATATTTAACTTACACCCATGCCCTCTGTCTATCTATATTCCTTCTATGTGCCCTAATAATGAAACCATTTTTAGGAGTTACAACTATCATCTTCCCATGTAAGAATGTAAATAATTTTAACCTCATTGAATCCTTTATGTTTGCTTTCTGGTTTATCTCTTTACACTTCTTTTGAGTCTTGTATTTGAAAGTCAAATTTTCTCTTCAGCTCCAGTTTTGCCAGTGGTAATGTTTAAAAGTCCTTTATTTCATTGAATATCCATTTCTCTCCCCTTTCCCTTCCCCTCATCCCCTAGAAAAGCATTATACTCTGTTTTGCTGGGTAGGTGGTTTTTTGTTGAAATCCTAGCTCTTTTGCCTTCCAGATTATCATATCTCATGCACTTTTATTCTTTAATAGAGAAACTGATAAATTCTGTGTTTTCCTAACTGAGGCTTCATGATACTTGAATTGTTTCTTTCTTGCTGCTTGTAAAATTTTCTTTTTGACTCAAAAACTCTGAAATTTAGCTATAATGTTCCTGGCAGTTTTCATTTTGCAACCTTTTTCAGCTGATGATCAGAGGATACCCTCAATTTATGTTTTGCCCTCTGGTTCTATAATTGAGGGCAGCATTCTATTGTAATTTCTTCAAAGATGATGTATAGAGGACTTTTTTTTATCATGAATTTAAGATTTTCCAATAATTCTTAAATTAACTCTCCTGAATATATTTTCCATGTCAATTATTTTTCCAGTGAGATATTTCATATTTTCTTCTATTTTTAAAATACTTTTGATTTTGTTTTATTGTTTCTTAATGTTTCATGAAGTCATTACTTCACATGCTCCCAATTCTAACTTTTAAGGAATTATATTCTTCAGTGAGTTTTTGTACCTTGTTTTCCACTTAGCTAATTCTACCTTTAAAGGAGTTCTTTTCTTCATTGGCTTTTTGTGCCTCTTTTGCCATTTGACTTATTCTGTTTTTTAAGATGTTATGCTCCTCAACTTTTTTTTCTTTTTATTCTTTTACCAACCTGTGACTTTTCCCCCATTATTTTCTTGAATTGTTATCATATTTTTGTCCCAATTTTTCCTCTATTTCTCTTACTTGATTTCAAAAATCCTTTTTGAACTCTTCCATGGCCTGAGACCAATATTTTTGGAAGCTTTGGATGCAGCAGTTTTAACTTTATTGTCTTCTTCTGTTTGTGTTTGGATCTTTTCTCTCACCATAGAATTTTGTATAATTGGGATCCTTTTCTGCTACTTGCTCATATTCTAACCTATTTCCTTGGCTTTTAACTCCATGTTAAAGTGGGGTTATACTTCTGGAATAGAGGGAGCACTGTCCTAAGCATCAGGTGCTTTGTGTGGCTATTTTCAGAGAAAATTCTAAAGACATAATTCCTTCCATGGTGATATGACCTAGGAAGAGATGTGCTTACTACTCTAAGGGCCTGTGCTCTGGTCTATGAGTGACTACAAGCATTCTTTCCATCCTGGATTTATGACCATGGTCCCAATTTTCCTTCAGCCACAAGTTTTGGTGTGTTGTTGCTCCTCCTAGCTTTGGGACTGAAACCCAGGACTACAACTAAGATCCAAGTATAGAAAATGCAACAGAGTCTTGCCCACAGTGACAGCAAAGAAAAAAGGAAAAAAAAGCCTCTAATCTCCTTCTGACCAGTTGTCTGACCCTCCTTACCATTTGTGAACTAAGAGTTCCAGAAACTACTACTGCTAGCATTGATTCAGCTGCCCCCCCAAGACTTGCTGCCATTTTGCTGGAGGCATGGCCTGCTTTGGAATGTGCTCCAGTCTCACTTTGGTGCAACAGACCTTTCTTTCTGACTTTCCAAGTAGTCTTGGAATATAATTTTACAGTCCTTTCATGGATTCCAGATTTTGTTTTAAGGTTGTATTTAAAGTTGTTGAGAGGGACTTTGTGAAATGCTTATGTGAATTCCTGCCTTTTCTCTGCTATCTGGGACCTTTCCCCAAAATATTTTTATTTTCATTAAAAACAAATTATAGCCCAATTACATATTTGGAAAAACAAAGATTAGTTTCTGTAAGACATTTCTCACTTAGTTTTACTTTTGTTTTTAAAATCAGAAGCCACAGGTGATGTTCATTTGTTTTTCCATATCACAGGAGAAACAGGATATACAAAATATGAGTTTGCCTGAACAGGATCTGTTATATATGTGTAAAGCTCTATTGATTTGCCTACATCCTTTAGAGAATTGCTGTCAAAGTCACTTTGAGGACTCATGTACTGTTTGTCCTAAGAATTTCTGTGACTCCGTATTCCCTTATACACACACACATACACATACAATGTTCACATATATATATACATATATTTAATAGTGTCTATGTGTGTGCGTGTGTACATATATAGTAGAGTCTTCCATTTAAAGAGTGATTGAAATTTTATACCTATATGCTGAAAAACACCAGTATATTGACCCAGTCAACATGAATGGTAAAGATCTGTTTATTTGTGCTTCCTTCCATCTTAGCTAATGAGATGGTCTGGAAACGAAAAAAAACTTTCAATGAAATTCAATTTTCTGTTTCAATTCTAGTTACCTCTCAGAGAGGGCAAGAAGAAAGAAGGAAAAGGACTAGCCTGAATTAGAGGACCAAGGTAACTTAATTTGACATGAAACCTACTGCCTGAAACCTAAATTTGGCTCCTGAGGAGGATTAGCAATTTGGGAGAGATTTCAAGGTTGAGTCAGGAAGATAGATGTGTCTGGCTCACTTGCTGGATAGCCACAAGTTCTGTCCCTTAGTGCTGCACACTATTTATGCCTGTGGTTACAGCACAACTGAGGTCCTTGCCAGCTTCTCACTTATAACCTCTAAAAAAAGGTGAGATTGGCTGATGATCTGTGTGGGATTAAACATTCAGCTTCCCTTTCCTGAATTCTCTCTGCACGTGATGTCCACTAGCCAGAAATAAACACTCCACCCCCTTAAAAGCATTGGAGGTCCCAGAGACCAGTTATATTTACTGTTCTCCTAAAGTTGACCCTTTTTGCTATCAGTGGTTGCCTTCCTGTTGTGCCTCCTAGTTCAACAATCAGTGGAGGAAAAATATCCATAAAGAGCCTGTGGGAACCACTGCCTGTCTCATACTTCCTGTACCTTTGCCCCCAAACCAAACCAGCTCTCTATGAAGTAGCCCCTTCCCCATTTTCCCCGGAAAATCCATGCTTTTAGGACAATGTCCTGTAATATCTTGGGCCCCTCATTTTAGCACTTCATACTCCAAGCCTTTTTTATCTCCCTTTTTCTCATCCATAGGTATTTTGTGCTGAATACCTTCATGATCAGGGTCTTTACAAACTAACATGCAAATGAACTACTGCTAATATATTCATTAACATTATCCAATCACCATTTACGTGTTTCCTATAAGGATTAATTCAATCATGGGAATTTTTAGGTACATCACTGGCCAGGAAGGGAGTTTGTTTATTTTCAGAGTAGAACTTTTCAGAGTCCTTCAATACATGCAATAAATATGTGTAGCTATTTTATTTCCCCCACTAGATTTTAAATTCCAAATACAAAGATCCTGTCTGATCTCAACACAATATTTTACCCTACAGTCTAACAGTGCTCAACACACAGTAGGTCCTTTGAAAGTATGTCTAGAACTGAATTGAATTTGTTCCCTAGAGACATCCCTTATTCAATTCTCAAAATTTCCCAACTAGCCTAACCTTTATCCCTGCTAATTCTGGACTTCCAAAACTGTCCCCTTCATGGCCCTCTTCACAATGACTTGATAAACCATTGACCTCAATGATTAAGTGTCGAGCAGAGACAATATTAAACCCGACTCTCTTTTCCCTGTGGAGCTATCATGTGTCTCTCTATGACTTGGCAGAAACCTTTTTTTCACCCCATGCCCTTCCTATTACCCTTCATCATGCCTTGAAGGTTCCAGCTTATCAAAAATGAAAGCTAATTATTTAAACTCTCTGAGCTTCCATTCCATTATCTTCCATAAAAGGAGGTTTGGACAAGACAACCTGGCCAGATCCCTTCCAGCTTTAAATCTGTAATCCTATCATGCTCACTGATACTGATATATGTACAGCAAGTTATATATTCATATTTGGCTGAGCAAGTATTGGGAAATTATTACTAATATTCTCAAACTACTTTATCAGAAGGTTTGATAAGCTTTTCATAAAAATACATGAGAGGCAATATGATTTAACAGCCAGTAAACTAGCTTCACATTCAAAAAGCCCTGGATTCAAGTTCTGCCTCAGAAATAGAATGATTGGTTGACATAGGCAAGTCACTTAAATTCTCTGTATACTTCATGGGTCACAAAAACTAGAGGGCTACTACTGATCTCCACTTGAAAGTGATATCAACCCATGAAATCATGGGTATGGGTCAACAAATTACCACCAAAATAAAATTTGATACACAATCATTATACAAAAATAAATATTTTTTGTTAAAAAAGAAAATATACCTAGAAAAGTGAGTTCTTTTATCAGAAGATTCAGAATAATCTTGGTGATTTATTCTAATAATTTAGATAACAGGACAATCTTTTCATCTGAATTCTCAGGGATCCCTATCCACTCTCAAGTTCCAGAATACATTACATTGACACTTTGATAGGATAGTCCTATCTAAAAGAGCATTACATGTGGTTCTCAGGTATCAATCAACTTACAGGTAAATGTTAGGTGACTAGGTGGCACATTAGTTAGATTATTGGACCTAGAATCAGAAAGACCTGAATTCGAATCTTTTCTCAGACACTTAATAGTTTGCTTGATTCTGGGTAAAATTAGGTTAATAAAGTACTCACTTTCAAGGGACATTGTAATGATCAAATGAAATAATATTTGTAAAGAGCTTGCATTACAAAATGACTTACATTTTTGCTCACTGAAATAATTAATTTAATTTAAAAGCAAAAAGAATACTGGATATGTAATCTAGAAAGCTGGATTCTATTCCTCTCTTTATTTTGTAGCTATGTTACCTTGATTATATTAGTTCACTTCTACATGGCTCAGTTTCCCTCTTCCTAAAATGAGAGTGTTGATACGCAGCATGTTGCAATGGAAATAATATTGGTCCTAGGGTCAGAACACCTGGATTGAAAACTCTCTTATGCTCACTACCTGTGTAACTTTGAGGCTCAGGTGGGGAAAATATCTGTAAAATAGCTAGACTATCATTCCTTATTATTAAGGATAGCCAGTCAACAAAGAAATGATTCTCCATTTTGCCAGTTCACAAAAAGGGGGCACCCTGAACAGAATACAATATTCTCTATTGAATAATTCCTCATTACTCTTCTTTCAAACAGTACTTCTCTTAATGTTCTTGAATCCTAGGCTTCTGAGAGATAAAATTATGAAATTGGTAAAAGGCATATGCTACTGTTTCTCTTGCCTTCCCCTTCTTCCTCCCCAATTCAGTGCTACAGAAGATGGCTTACAGAGTTGATGTGATGTGGAAAATGTCATAAAGATTTAATATTCCAAATTTTATTAATAGGATTATTATCCTATTATGCATTATATATAATTATGTAGTTTGAAAAATGCATGCTTATTGCTTAAGATTAAGATTAAGATTTCTCTGATTTGAAATGAGGATTTTGAACACACAAGTACAAGATGAAGAAAAGGACTAAACTTAAAACAAATACACAATATGAGATTGAAAGTACTGATTTAATCCTTAGATCATAGGTCATGCATCAGAAGGATCACAGAAACTATTTGGAGTAAGACATTCATCCCAAACATTGCTGTGGGGAGAGGAAAAGAAAATTCTTGTAACACATATCCCACATTCTTTGTACAATATCACACAATTACTTTTAGTCAGTTTTTTAGGTGAAGGCTCCTATTAAAGGAAATATGTCTGAGAAGAGGGGAAAAATTAACACTTAGCAACCACGGACAAGTTAGTTTATCAGGTTTTTGGTTTTTATTTGTTTGCTTTTCTATCAGAGAACAAATGAATTTTGTTGGGGCAAGAGAAGAGACAAAAAAGATTTTTTATATGGGATACTAAGTGTGAAATGGAGAAATGGGGTGGGGAAGAAGGACCAGAGCACTTAGAGATCAGGAAGAAGCACTGAATTGGGGAGGAATGAACTCAGGGACAAGGCAAGAGAAGCAATAGGATGTGCATATTACCTATTTTGTAATTTTGCCTCTGAGGAACCTAGAATCCAGGAATATTGAGAAGTACTGCTTGAAAGATGAATAATGAGGAATTTCTTAACAGAGAATATTGTGTTCAGTCAAGATGCCCATTTTGTGACCTTTGTCAAGATGGAGAAAAGCTGACTGGAATAGCCAGAGAATGAATGAATATGATTCAAAATGAGAACATCTCACAGTTGGAAAGGACCTCAAAGATAAAGTCAAAACATAACTGAACAAGAATCTCTACTGAACCATATAGCCAACAAATACATATCTAGTCATTGCTTGGAGAACATTAGTGAGAGGAAACACCTTTCTAATGTAAAGCATTTTGGCTAGACTATTAGTACTCTAGAGAGATATATACTTGATGGCTTTTGTTGGACATACTCCATTTCTGATGAGAACCCTATTGTCAGAAAATTTGCAACCTAAAAAAATCTAAAATCTTTTCCCAGCCACTATCTTCTTAATCAGATGTATTTTTTCCCCAAGTCTTTCTCTTCTGAAGCTCTTATCATTAAATGGTAGAAGTGATGAAAATATTGTCTGTAATCATTTTCAGGATCAATACATTTTTAATTTTTAGCAATTCTTTATTTATTTTTTTGGAAATATCATTTGTGCCCACTTGAAACAGAGAATATGACAATCAGTTAAATGGGATAGGAATATAGAAGTTCAGAAAAGTGAAATAACTTCTCCATTGCCATAAGGATAGTAAGTGGTAGAGATTAGGTTCAAAACCAGGTCTTTCCTGTCACTAAGTCCAACATTCTTTACTTCCTTTTACTGTTAAATAAAGAATGTTAAGCTGCATAGCATCAAGGATCAGCACAGGGTGAATTCCCTTGGGCACTTTAGTAGATAGAATTTTCCTTCCAGGTAGATGTTGCCTCATCAATGATTATTGTTGTCACTGTGTCTTACCATATGTCTCGTCAATAAGTTCTTGTCATTAAACAATTTCTTATTCTGCCTGATTATTCTATCATTTAATCAAGGATTCTTTATCTTGTCCATAAGATCATCACTTCTTCCCTGTACTATTGCCATAACCAATGAAATTCTAATTGGTTTCTGCCTCAACTCTCTCCTCACTCCAATCTATCATTTACATGGCCACCAAAGGAATTTTCCTATGTAAGTCTGACAATGCTACTCCCCTACTTAATAAATTTCAGTGACTCTTTATTACCTCTAGGAAAAAATATAAACGCATTTATTTAGTATTTAAAGTACTTTACAACCTGTAACCCTCTGACTTTTCCAGACATAAATTATTCATTTTCTTTGAACATATTATAGTTGAATTAAAATGATTACATTAATATCTCTCACATATGGTAATTTGTCTTCCATCTCTGTGCTTTTTCCTGAACTATCATTTTACTTGGAACACATGCTTTTATTCCTTGCTACCTTTTAGAATCACTAGTTCTCTTTTATGTCAAGCAAAAAAAAAAAAAATCCTACTTTCTCTATCATGGCTTCTTTTTGAATTTTATTTTTCTTAATTTTATTTCTAATTTATGAGATAACATTAGCATTTCCATATCATAGTAGAATAAAAAGATGACTGCACTTGAAACTGCATCTATTGTAACATAGTTTAATATAAAATTTGTGAATTTAAAAAATGTTGATAACTGTTTTTATTTGTTTTTCTTTTTAACCCTAATATTTTATTTTGTGCATTTAAAACATTATTTTGAGAAGAGTTCTCTGTTATTCATCAGATTTCACCAAAGGACTGTGTTAGAAAATATTTAATATCTGCATTTCAATGGGGGAATTGTACCTATGACAAACTTTTAAATTTAATTTTCATTATGAGCATTTTCTCCATATTTTCTTATGTCTAGAAATTAACAAAACAATAAATCAAGCCCTGATTTGTAGCATTTGCTGATTTCTAAGGTATAAATACAAATTTCCTTCTGCCTACCCCTATGTTCATGACCCCCCCCCAGGTTAAAAAATCCACTTTTACATAAAACTTTTCCTGATTCCCCTAGCTGCTAGCATGTTCTCTTGAAAATCATCTTGTATCTGACAGGAAAAGATAATGATGAATGTTGGAAGGGATATGGGAAAACTGGGACACTAATGCATTGTTGGTGGAGTTGTGAACTAATCAAACCATTCTGGAGAGCAATTTGGAACTATGCCCAAAGGGCTATCAAACTGTGCATATCCTTTGATCAAGCAGTATTTCTACTGTGCCTATATCCCAAAGAGATCATAAAAAATGGGAAAGGACCTACATGTGCAAAAATATTTGTAGCAGCCCTTGTTATAGCGGCAAGGAATTGGAAACTGAGTGGATGACCCTCAGCTGGAGAGTGGCTGAATGTTATGGTATATGAATATAGTGGAATATTATTGTTCTATAATAAATGATCAGAAAGATGATTTCAGAGAAGTCTGGAGAGAATTAACATGAACTGATGTTGAATGAAGTGAGTAGAAACAAGAGAACATTGTACACAATAACAGTAAAATTATATGACGACCAATTCTGATGGATGTGGCTCTTTTCAACAGTGAAGTGATTCAGGCCAATTCCAATGGCCTTGTGATGAAAAGAGCCATCTGCACCCAGAGAGAGTTCTGTGGAGACTGAGTGTGGATCACGACATATTATTTTTACTTTTTTGTGGTAATTTGCTTGCATTTTGTTTTGATCTGATTTTTCTTGTGTAGCATGATAATTATGGAAATATGTATAGAACAAATGCGTATATTTAAAATATATTGGATTACCTGCCATCTAGGGGAAGGAATGGGGAAGAAGGGAGGGAAAAAAAAATTGGGAACACAAGATTTTGCAGGGATAAATGTTGAAAATTATTTATGCATGTGTTTTGAAAATAAAAAGGTTTAATAAAAATATTAAATCTTAAAATGAAGGAAAAAGAAAAGATGAAAAAAGAAAATCACTATGTAGACCACTTTCCGTACATATTATCTAGTTAAATTGCCAGCTCATTGAGACTCTAAGGTCTTTCACTATTATTTCTATATCTCCAGAACCTAATATAGTGCAAACATCTTCCATAAATCCACTGAAGTATCAATAAACTCCATTCTCCTCAAAAAAAAAAAGTTTGGTTAATTGATTGTACTGCCTTTTAGTTCATTAGGATTCTTTAATGAATGGGTTGTTTTTGTTTTGTTTTGTTCTTTAATTTTTGTATAGTGTATTCACACTGCAAATGACTTTCACATATATGTATATATGTATGTATGTATGCATCCTTCAGTGGATTTATGGATGATGTTGGGGAAGCCATAAACCAGAGTTGGAAGGGATGAGAGGTCATGGATGGAGGTTATTACTAGAAGGAGACCACATTGATGAGATCACAGATTCATCAAAGTATTGAAACAGGAGTTGTCATTCCAATGAATTTATCACCAAATGATAATGACCCTGTTCATTATGATCTCTTTGTATATGCCTAAACTGTTATTCAGAAAGCAGCAATCTTTTACAATTATATTCAAACCATGGTAGAATTTTCCAGAGCTTGTTTTACATGTAATTCATGAAGACCCAGAGTCATTGTCATGTTCTCTGGAGGCATTCAAATAGTGTTTTGTGAAGGATGAGGAATTTTACAAGAAAAAAAATCTTATAGTATCAAAAAGGAAAGGAAAAAAGGTTTTTGAGTGTGAAAACCCCTTCTACTGAGACAGATTATACAATGGAAAGAACACTGAACCTAGAGACAAAGAAAACAGATTCAAATTGAATCTTAAACACTTACTGGCTGCATGATCCTACACAAGTAACAATCTCTGCCTGCTTCAGTTATTTCATCTGTAAGGTGAAGATAATAATAGCCACTTATATTTCAGAACCATTTTGAGGATCAAACATAATGATATTTGTAAAACATTTTGCAAGTCTTAAAGTGCTACATAACAATGATTATGCTATTTCTTATAATTTTCTATATCTTTATTTCTTATTTTCTATCTTTCATAATTATTTCTCTTGACACATATAGAGATTAAATGATTTGCTGAGGTTCACACAGCTCATAAGTGGCAGAGGTGAGATCTGGATCTATTCTATCTAAGTATAGCACTCTATTTACTCTACAAATTCTTATAATGATAGATCTTACTTATATACTACTTTGAGCTTTACTCACTCTCCTCACAACCCTATAAGGTATGTAGTCTATTATTATCCCTATTCTACACATAAGGAAACGGAGAGAAATGAAATGACTTTCCCAGAACTATATAGCCATTATATGTTGTTACTGGTAAATGGATTGAGAAATCCTGACTCAAAATCCATCACATTTCCATGTTACTTCTTATCTGTCTTGTAGTTTAGAGAGTCAATTCCAGAATACATTTGTAGAGTAGAGTTAGTATTAATAATAGCTAGCATTTACATAATGCTTTAAGGTTTGCAAAGCCTTTTAATCTTTATAACAACCCTAGAAAGTAGGTGTTATTATTATCCCAAAGATCACACAACTACTAAATATGTGAAACTAGATTTGAATTCAGGTCTTCCTGACTCTAAGCATGCAATCCTATCTACTGAGCCTCCTAGTTGCCTATTCATATAAAATTAATCTCCTATTCCTTCTAGATCTCTGGAATGCTTTTATGATAGTATATGTTCAGAATGAGAATCTTTAAACACAGAAAAGTCTTCAGTAATTGAGAAAAATCTGATTATGTTTTGCATTCTCTAGAGAATTCAGGAAAATCTACAGCACTATCTGTTGCAGAAGAGTTTCTGATGTGAATCCGTATAGAGGATTACTATATAGGGAGTTCTCCAAATTACTAAAATCACAGGTCTGAACTGCATTGTTCTCCTAAAATATGCTAATTAATAAGGAAGTGGACTTGTACTAGATTTGCAAAAATGGCAAAAAATAAACTCTTGAGCTAAATAAGAAAGCTTAATCAACCAGATCATCCTACACCAGAACATTCTAATTAATCAAAATTTTTACTGCATTCATTTTCAAAATCTGTTACTCTGGATATCTATGAAAATTCATATTTAGCTATCCATCTATTTTTGTGCATCATAAAATTTCAATAATATGTGATTATTTCTAAATTGCTTCTTCTGCTGATGTAGGAAGCAATACTTCTATAATTTGATAAAAGTTCTCTGTGAAATACTATGGATAGAGTCTATCACACTGAAACCAACCAAAGTAAAAAGTCCTCCATCAAAAGTCCTTCCTACAGCCCAGGCCTGATCTTGTACTTAAAGCATTTCCAGTGGAGTGGGACCTTTCAGAGGTTGTTCTCTGTAGCACAGTTGCTGAGAATTTAGGCTCACTTCTAGTCCGTATAACGCACCACTGGTGGAAAATCTTAGTGGAGAAATTTACCACAAGGTAAAAGGAACAAAAACCAAAGTGTATCCTGTCAAGATCTGATTAACCTTGCAGATGTTTTGAACATCTTAAAACATTTTAAAGACGTGGGTGGGTGTGATAGAATGCAGTCAGATAACATGATTTTAAATCCTAGTTCAGCCTCTAACTACCCATGTGGCCTTAGTCAGTATTAATTTTTTCAGATCTTAATTTCCTCATCTTTAAAATGGGATTGTATTGCAAGATAACTGTATAAATATGTATACATATATTTGATTCGTCATGTGTTTTAACATAATTAACATGTATTAGACTTCTTGACATCTAGGGCGGGGGTGGGAGGAAGGAGGGAAAAATTTGTAACAGAAAGCTTTGCAAGGGTCAATGTTGAAAAATTACCCATGCATATGTTTTGCAAATAAAAAGCTTTAATAAAAAAATAACAAAAAAAATAAAATAAAGTGGGATTGTATTGATTGACTTTTATGATCTCTTTCAGCTCCAAGTGTGTGATGGATTTAACCTTGCTTTTCAAGGAAGTATTGGATGAGGGTAGCCTATAGAAGGGCTAGTAAACTAAAGCATTGTATAAAGGTGGATGATGGTTGAGGCAAAAAATATTTTTAGATTAAAAAATCAGTTGTGTAACTCTTTGTTAATGTAGTCTTTAAAAAACTGATAAATGGAAAGTATATAGCTCTAATGTTTGCCTCAGTTCCTCATTTGTAAATTAAGTTGAAAAATGAAATGACAAGCTATTCTAGTATCTTTTCCAAGAAAATCCTAAATGAAGTTGAAAAGAGGCAGATTTGACTAAACAATGAATAAACAACAAACATCATTAATAGATGAGTTTTTAGAAAAAATTTTGCTGTCAGTTCCCAAATTTGTGTTTTCTTACAACAGTTTTTTCCTAGCCCTTTTATATTTGATATTGCCCATTTGACTTGTTTTGGGAAGTCAATAGAATAATATTTATCTTAGAGTCCAGACTCCCAAAGCACTACTAGATTGTTTAGAATTTCATCTCTTCTATGAAAAATATCCAGGTTTTTAGAAATAGGTATTTTGGTGTTTCAAAAATCTGAATGCATGATGTCATGTAGATAAAGTAATTAAATAAGTAATTCCCATTTTCTGTTTTCTATTCAGATATTTTAACATTGCACAGCAATTTGTCTTCTTTGTATCTGTGTGCATCACTGAATTATTCAAAAAGTAGTAAATTTGTCTGTTAATTCAGATTATGTAACATCATAGGGAAAAGGAAACACAAATCCTTGTTAGAGGCTAATGAAACTCATGTTTTCCAAAGTGGCATTACCCATTTCATAGCTAGAAGTTTGTGAATCTAAAACTAGAAATTAGTTTGTAGATGAATGATTTATGTAAAAAGAATTGATTATTGAGGAACAAGTGAAAATCCATGCTTGATGAAAGAGAAATATGACAAAAAGATTTGTATTTATATAACTTGTACTTCTAAAGCAACAGTAAATGACATAAAATCACCATTAATAAAATCAAAAAGTTTATTAAAAAGTCTAGTAGAACTAATCTTAAAGTTGTTCTAATTCCAATTCAGATCAAATCTGATTTGTATTTATATAATTTGTATTTCTTTTTTTTATTAAAAGCTTTTTATTTGCAAAACATATGAGTGATTTTTCTACATAGACCTTTGCAAAAAACTTTTTTTTCCAAGCTTTTCCCCTCCTTCCCTCCACCCCCCACCCCTAGGTGACAGGTAATCTAATACATGTTAAATAGGATAAATTATATGACAAATACAATACATGTATACATATATATACAGTTATCTTACTGCACAAGAAACATCAGATCTAGAAAGAGAAGAAGAAAAAACAACCTAAGCAAACAATAGGAACTGGTTTGAATCACATCATTGTTGAAGAGAACCATGTCCATCAGAATTGATCATTGTATAGTCTTGTTGCTGTGTATAATGTTCTCCTGGTTCTGCTGATTTCACTCAGCATCAGTTCGTGCAAGTCTCTCCAGGCCTCTCTAAAATCATCCTGCTGGCCGTTTCTTACAGAACAATAATATTCCATAACATTCATATACCATAATTTATTCAGCCATTTTCCAATTGATGGGCATCCTTTCAATTTCCAGTTTCTTGCCACTACAAAAAGGGCTGCCACAAATATTTTTGCACATGTGGGTCCCTTTCCCTCCTTTAAAATCTCTTTGGGATATAGGCCCAGTAGAAACACTGCTGGGTCAAAGGGTATACACAGTTTGATAACTTTTTGAGCATAGTTCCAAATTGCTCTCCAGAATGGTTGGATCCGTTCACAGTTCCACCAACAATGTATCAGTGTCCCAGTTTTCCCACATCCCCTCCAACATTCGTCATTATCATTTCCTGTCATTTTAGCCAATCTGACAAATATGTAGTGGTATCTCAGAGTTGTCTTAATTTGCATTTCCCTGATCAATAGTGATTTGGAGCACCTTTTCATGTGACTAGAAATAGTTTCAATTTCTTCATCTGAAAATTGTCTGTTCATATCTTTTGACCATTTATCAATTGGAGAATGGCTTGAATTCTTATATATTTGAGTCAATTCTCTATATATTTTAGAAATGAGGCCTTTATCAGAACCTTTGAATGTAAAAATATTTTCCCAGTTTACTGCTACCCTTCTAATCTTGTCTGCATTCATTTTGTTTGTACAAAAACTTTTTAACTTGATATAGTCAAACTTATCTATTTTGTGATTAATGATGATCTCTAGTTCTTCTTTGGTCACAAATTCCTTCCCCCTCCACAGGTCTGAGAGGCAAACCATCCTACATTGTTCTAATTTGTTTATAATATCATTCTTTATGCCTAGATCATGAATCCATTTTGACCTTATCTTGGTATATGGTGTTAGGTGTGGGTCAATGCCTAATTTCTTCCATACTAGTTTCCAATTATCCCAGCAGTTTTTGTCAAATAGTGAGTTTTTATCCCAAAAACTGGGGTCTTTGGGTTTATCAAACACTAGATTACCATTGTCATTGAGTATTTTGTCCTGTGAACCTAACCTATTACACTGATCCACTACTCTTATTTCTTAGCCAGTACCAAATGTTTTTGGTGACCACTGCTTTATAATATAGTTTTAGATCTGATACAGCTAGGCCACCCTCATTTGCATTTTTTCCATTAATTCCCTTGAAATTCTTGACCTTTTGTTTTTGCAGATGAATTTTGTTGTTATTTTTTCTAGATCAGTTAAATAATTTCTTGGGAGTTTGATTGGTATAGCACTAAATAAATAGATTAGTTTAGGTAGTATTGCCATCTTTATTATATTCGCTCGACCTATCCAAGAGCACTTGATGTTTTTCCAATTGTTTAGATCTGACTTTATTTATGTGGAGAGTGTTTTGTAGTTTTGCCCATATAGATCCTAACTTTCCCTTGGCAGATATATTCCCAAATATTTTATACTATCGATAGTTATTTTGAATGGAATTTCTCTTTGTATCTCTTGCTGTTGCATTTTGTTGGTGATGTATAAAAATGCTGATGATTTATGTGGATTTATTCTGTATCCTGCAACTTTGCTAAAGTTGTGGATTAATTCTAATAGTTTTTTAGTTGATTCTCTAGGGTTCTCTAAGTAGACCATCATATCATCTGCAAAGAGTGATAATTTGGTTTCCTCATGACCTACTCTAATTCCTTTAATCTCTTTTTCTTGTCTTATTGCCAAAGCTAGCATTTCTAATACAATATTGAATAGTAATGGTGACAGTGGGCAACCTTGTTTCACCCCTGATCTTATTGGGAATGGTTCCAGTTTATTACCATTACATATGATGCTAGCTGGGTTTTAAATAGATGCTACTGACTATTTTAAGGAAAAGTCCATTAATTCCTATACTCTCTATATAATTTGTATTTCTAAAACAACAGTAAATGACATAAAATCACCATTAATAAAATCAAAATGTTTATTTAAAAGTCTAGTAGAACTCATCTTAAAGTTGTTCTAATTCCAATTCATATCAAATCTGATTTGTATTTATATAATTTGTATTTCTAAAACAACAGTAAATGACATAAAATCACCATTAATAAAATCGAAAGGTTTATTAAAAAGTCTAGTAGAACTTATCTTAAAGTTGTTCTAATTCCAATTCAGATCAAATCTGACTTTGCCTCTGTAACTAACTGATTGTGTAACCTTGGATAAAAAATTGTTTTTCCTCTATGTGCTTCAATTTTGTCATGCCTGCAAGGAGGAGGTTAGACTAAATAACATTAATGAAAAAGCCCTTTCAGCTCTAAGAAATGTATAAAACTTAGATAGATCTCAGTGTTTTCTTCTGTAAATGAAGATACTGGACTAAATTATCTCTGTGGTTCATCCAAGTTTTGAATTTATAGAATTTGGTGATGAGGATGATATTAACAGTAATAATAATAACAATGATAATAAGAATTAGCATTTAAGCAATATTTTAAGATTTGCAGAGTATTTTACCTATGTTATTTCATTTGATCCTTATCAGTGAGGTACATGTTTTTATTTTATAGATGAGAAACTGAGGATGAGAGATATTAAGTGACTTGTCCTAATAAATGTCTAAAGAATAATTTGAAACCTGGCCTAAGTCCAAAGCAAATATCTTACCCATGAAGCCACCTGTATATGTTAATAGCTAACATTTATATGGAACTGAAATATCTGCAAATATTATCTCATTCTATGTTTACAACAACTGTGGGAGATAGGATCTATCATCATTCCTGTTTTACAGATGATAAACTAAAAGCTAACAATAAAGGCAACACATATACAAAATATCTCAAAAAATAAATGAAAATAAATACATAGTAGTTAATATAAGACAGTATGAGAAGAAACAAACACTCTTGTGGACTAGAAAAAGTTTCATGTAGAAATTGATACTTGTTATGAAACAATGAATTATTCAAAAGTAGCTGATATTTGACATTCATAGGAAAGGAATCTTACTAGGAAATTCAAACTCATATACACATACCCATATATATATAGATCTGGTATATGAGTATATATTTTGAGTATATATGCGTGTAATTATGTATATAATTACACGCATATATACTCAAAACCACACATGATCCTTATTCATTCAACCTATGCTCAGAAGTAGAGCGAGCAATAGTCCTAACTTGATGGTACTAAGAGGTCCATTTTCCAGACTAGGAGACTTTACTTAGAAACTGAATGGCTGCATGGTTCTAAAGTAAGCTTCATAACTAGTTGGGGGGAGGAGATAAATGGATTCTAGGAAAGGGGTATTAAGAATATTTTTTAGATTAATTCCATGAAAATTGATGATGTTCAACTAAATCATCATCAAACACAAGAAATATGTCAGTAGAGTTGATTCATGGATTAATGTGTTCAATGTTTAAATATGCAAACATCAGATTTAAAACATTCACATTTATGCTAAAAAATTTTTCTTTACAAATCTGAAAACTTTGAGTCACATAATAAAAGTGAATTCATTTTTTTATGATATGGCCATTAAAAGGGGTTAGAAACCAAAATAGAAACTAAAAATCTGAAAGACAGAGAAATCCAGCTCCAAAATTATATACCCTGAAGCATTCTTGACCAATGGTATATGAGAACAAAGAAGATTTTTGAGATATTATCAAATAAATATATATTCAGATTGATATTACATAATTCAAGCTATTATTTGTTTTATTGGTGGCATCGTAGTACTATCTATCAGATGAAGCAAAGAATAAATTAATTTGGACTACTGAATTTGGGTTTATTCAAGTCTAAAATAGTATCTTCTAAGCACTTCATTACAATGGAAAGTATAGTGAACTGGGAATCAGTCAAGATATCAAGTTGGGACCTAATATTGTCATTAGCTTATGTGACACTGGGAAAAGTTTATCTTCTTTTTTGTGTCTTATAATTTCCTCATCTGTAAAATGAGGTTAGACTAGATTGGAAGTGGAGTAAGGTACAAACTTTTACAAAACGTTTTGATAACTATTTTTAAATAATTGGTTTCCATTGTAATTCTATATATTTTATTTTATGCATTAAAAACTATTAGTCTGAGAAGGCTTCACAATTGCCAGCTAGGTTCATGATGCTAACAAGGTTAAGAAACTCATCTAGATGATCTCTAAAGATTTTTTTCTGACTCCAAGATCCTATATTTCCATGCGTTTCCATAAATTATGATCATGTTATTTCCTAGATAAGGTTTGAGGAAAGCAGGAGGATGGGAAAGTAAGGAAACTAAAAGAGAGAAGAATTATGCAGTATAAGAAAAATAATGGTGAGGAATGAAAGAAGGGGAGAGAAGGAGGAGAGACATTTACATGAAAAATGTTTTCAAATTCCTTGACATTCTTTCAAATAGATTTGTGATTTCTATGGTAAAGCAGTCCTTATCCATGTTCTACTTCCTTAATACTCCCTCTGCCTCCCCTGATACAAGGAAGTAGTCTAACCCTATTCCTGAGAAGCCAGTATGTGCTATGATACACACAAAACAAGTTTTACAAATAGCAAGTGTTTTGAAAACCCTTTACTATATTCCCATTTCCCCTACCTACCTCCACCCAAAAACAGTGGCATCCATGAAAGTAATGCTAAATATTGAGCCATGGAACTTAGGAATATTGAGAGAACTGTTTTCTCAAAAACGTATTTTTTTTCAACTATCCCTTTTTTGTCCAGTATGTTTTTAGCAATTTAAACAGGTTTGGGTTACCCACAAGCAACAGCACTGCAGTTTTTTTCCATCCAGGAGATTGAGGTATTCATTCCTACTTTAAACCTCTCTAAATTTATTTGCCTGTATTTTCCAAACAGATGTATTTGTAGGTATGTTCTGGATAGAGCTGGACACATACAGTAATGACTAAGGATGGGAGAGGACATCTTGACAAATTTAAAGTTTAAAATGTCATCCTCATCCTGACCTTTGGTAGCATCTGAAATGTTTACACTGCAAATCTTAAAACTTTTTTTTTTACATTTATAAGAAAAATGGCTTTTTTAGGATGCATAAAGACTTGAAAATTTCTATACTGGATAAGATCCACAGTGCAACCAGTTCAGTATGTCGTCTCTGACAGAAACCTCAAGAGTATGTTGAAGGAAGGCACAGATGAGCTCCTTGTGTTCATACTTAAAGGATGTGAATACTTTCCCTCCCCCAACTAGGAAAGCCTTGTTTTTCTTGGTGATTCATGTTGGGTTGTTCATCCATGAATCTATCTAAATCTTCATTTAGCATTTACAAAACAGGCTGCAATTCTTAAACCAGATAAAGCTGTCTACTAACAAAGTTGCAGAACCAACATGGCAATAGATTGTACATAAATGAATAAAACTATTCGTTATCTAGATCCCATGATGAGTTAGGTTGAGTGAAGTGGTCCTTTATACCATAAATTCATTTTCCCAGAGTAGCCAGTTTAGGTTTAGTCATTAAATGAAGATTCATGAGAGTTAGCTTAATCTACCTGGATGATTCTGTTTCAGATAATGGCTAACTCACTCTGGTTCAACATAATTCCAGGCCCATTATTCACACCCATTTGTGAAGGAAGATTGGAAGATTTGAAGAACTAAGAAAAACCACTAGAATTTGGATGGTCCTAGAGTCTAGGATCTAATTCCTGTTTTGTTGATGACTCAGGGAGATAATTTTGGATATGTCATTTTGCCACTTACAGCCTCAGTTTCCTGATCTCTGAAATGGGGCTTTCCCTATTCAATCAATTTACTGTATAGAATCAATAGCTTTATTGTCAATAAGATTTCAAAAGTAAAGAGTTAGTGTAGCATCTTTCTTCTCTGGGAGGGAAGCAATTATTTCTATTTTATAGGTTGAGCATCTGTCATGCAGAAAGGTCACATGACTTACTCTGAGCCATACAGTGAGTCAGGAGCTTAAAATAGTCCCTAGATCTCCTGACACTGTTTTTGAAGATGTCCACTGACTCAATGATGCCCATTTCTTTTAAAATAGTTTTACAAGCTGAAATTATTACCAGGTATGTTCCTCCTTGATTCTGTTTTGTTGTTTTTCCCAAAAAAGTCAACCAGAAATTGTAAAAAATAAAAAAAATTGCAGCAATTCAATTTCAAGAGAAATTACAGAGTGTTTTAATTTCATGATTGCATCTTCCTCTGAAGCATCAGTATACTTTGAAGATTTTCCTAAGGCTGAAATTGAATCTGTAGTCTACTCCTACTGTGTATCTCCTATTCAATTATAATAATGATAATGATACCTAGAACTTATTTAGTACTTTAAGGTTTGAGATCATTTTATAAATATTAAATTAGAAGAAAAATCTGAAATCAGTTGACTATAAAAATAACACTTCCAAATGAGTTCAGAACTCAAGTTGGAGGAAGAGTGATATGCCCAACAATTCTACAGGAGGTAGTCCTCTTTGCCCAAGATGGCAATGACACAGAGTCAAGGCATAGTAAGGACAGTTCTTCTCATAAAGGAAGTCTTAATTATTCCCATTTAGAAGTACTTGGGAATTCAAATTCCACAACAAATCATGTATCAAGTACTTGCTATCTTTAAGGCATTATGCTAAGTGCTACAGATACAACCACAAAAATGAAATAATCCTTGCCCTCAAGTAGCCTACATTCCTCTAAGGAGAAATGCCATGTATACAATTAAATAAAATATGAAGTGGGAATGAGTGAGTAGAAGGGGGGCAAAAGAGAGATCATAAAATGAATGTTTGAGGAATGAAACTAAGAGAAGTATAGGAAATCGTTGAAGAAACAAGGAATGTTTAATCTGACAAAGAGAAGATTAATGGAGATTTCTTCAAATATTTGAAATGAAAAGAGATTGTCATTTATATTTTTATCTATTATAACACTTAGCAAAGTATGCTGCATCTACTCAAATGCTCAAATTGATCTGTGATCTCAATAGTCACTACTATGACTATCCATCCTCTACGATCCTTGTCTACTTCTCCTAAGTTCAGTAAAGGAAGTCTACCCAATGGTTTGTAGGGCTTTCTTTGCTTTTTGTTAATATCATAAGCCTAACAACAGAGCTCCATGCCTGTCTAATGGTATTGTCATTCTTACCATTGACCTATCTTCTTTTTTAAACTAAAAATTTTTTTTAACAACATGATTTACTTTACTAGTGCTTCAGAGTATGGAAAACCATATAGGATATAGTAACTACTTAATGCTTATTGAATAAAGAAATGAATATACATGGGGGGGCAGCTAGGTGGTATAGAGGATAGAGCACCAGCCCTGAAGTCAGGAGGATCTGAGTTCAAATCTGGTCTCAGACTTAACAAACACTTCCTAGCTGTGTGACCCTGGGCAAGTTACTTAACCCCAACTGCCTCAGCAAAAAAAAAAAATAATAATAATATATAGATATAGATATAGATATAGATATAGATAGATAGATAGATAGAGATGTAGGAGTATACTTTGTAAACTCAGTGGACAGAATTAGGACTAATTTTTAGAATCGCTGGTTTCAAACCCAAGGAAGAACCTTCAGAGTTGAGCTCAGTTCACAGTGACACATGCTGAAAAGAGACTTAACAAAAGTAATAAATTCCAGAGAACTCCTTTGTCCCATATTAACTATAGGATAACAGATTTCTCATGCAAGAAAAAAAAAATCCCTTCATTCATGAGTTGTCCTTTGCTTAGGGAATAGCTTAACTAATATTTGTGCTAGTGTTCCACCATTGTTTTGCTTAGCAAACTCATACTTTCCCTATAAATATCAATAAGAATTATTCAGCTCAATCCCTCAGCCCTCCTGTCTCTAACATCACCCCAGCTTTTGGTGAGATCTTTTTGTAAATTTTGCTGGGAAAATAATTTTACTGTGTTCTATAGGAAAAATGCATACTTCGTGTTAATAGTTACAACAAAAATAATTTAAGTTGTTAATCAAATATAGTTATCAGGTATTGTGGACATTTTAAGTCAGATTAGACCTTGTAAAAATCATTATAAAATAAGCAAGGATTTTCTTTGGCTACTTTCAGCCTCTTACTTTTATGTCCTCTCCCCAAATTCCCACCATTCACAGGTTTCCAATATTCCTATGTTCTTTCTTTCCCCCACCACCAAAGTTTACTTCTGGAGTTATTGAATACCGAAATAATTCTGGAAAGGATTTCAGAGGGCTTGCAACTTGGCTTCCTCATTTTATAAACAAAGACACTCAGTCTTGCCTAAGGTCACAAAGACAGTAAAGATCAGAGGTAAGATTTAAACCCAGGCCTTTCAGAGTAGAAAGTAGATAATCCTTGATACCATATCAGGAAAATAGGTACATATTTTACATATGGGTAAAACCATCACTGATTCAGAATTGTTTGAAAAAATATCTAAGCAGATGTTGATGCTCAGAAAATTGGTTAATATTTAAAAGCACCACATCAAAGTTTCAGTCAAATTAGTCACTTGATATTATGTAGACAACACAATTTGTCATTGACTACCTTTACTTTTGGATTTTATTTTTAACTGATCAGATTGTATATTTTGTTAACATGTGGAAACAGGTATTTGAATAAATAAACAAATATACACAGAAAAACAATGACACATCATCAGTTCAATTTTTCCTAGTTCTCACAAACATGTTTTAATCTACCACAGCTTTTTATGATACATTAAAAAAAAAAGATAGCAATGTGTACATTTCAAAAGATTACAGTATCTAATTTTAATCAATCAAATACCTTCAGTTCCTATATTGTCTTATTTCCACCTTGTCATTTGGGTTCCTTTCCATCAATTTTGCCAATAAGTGACCTTACTTCCAAATCAAATATCCAGCCTTCTTTCAAATCTAGAATCAACATAACAAATACCAAGCACAACTCCAAGAGTCTTTACTCTCACTTTCTGCTTGTAAGGTATTGCCAAAACATACAAAACAAAATACTTCAAGTTAAGGTAGGACTGTTTTTGTCAATTGATCTAATCCATAAAGGAACACTACAATAACTTCCAACCTTCTTACTTCCTTGCCTTGGAAATGGGGGGGGGGGGAAGGGGAGATGTACTCACTCAGCAAAGAAACATTGTCAGTTTGACAAGGCCTCAGTATGATCTTCACGTGTTCCAACCAGACAACAGACACAAATCAACCCTGGTCCTCAGCCACAGGGAAGAAATATTACTTGGTGACTTACAAAAGAAACCGGCATGAATGCTGCCCTTGCAATGTGCATATTGTCATTCTGAATCACCAGCTCACTCCGTCACTGCAAATTAAAAGGAGGCATGTGCACCAATCGTTGTTACTGTCCTCAAAGGAAGAAATATTACTCTTCTTGATCACACCCACTTCCTTCAAACATAATTGACAATCAGATATCCCCTGGTGAACCAAATCAAAGTACTTTAAAAGATGAATGGGCCCCATCTCTCTGGTGTCTAAGTCTGTGGTAGTAACTTAAATGCTTTAAAGGGGACCTTTCATTCTCAGAGTATCCATCCTGTGCTTTAAGGTAAGAGGAACTTTGGGATTAAGTTGTGTTGTGAAACAGAGTTCAGAAAAACCTCTTTAATTCACACCCAACTAATTAACAATTTAGGTATGATACATGAGGTTCTTACTGACAAAAAAGTTCAAAGTAGGTGGCAGAATGTTGAGCTTGTGTATTTCTGATACGTCATTAGGTAAAGTAGGCTCATTGCTAGTTATAATATTTTAAGTATTTATAAATGCTTACTACATATCAAGAGCACTGAGGATAAAATGTAAAATGTCACAAAAGTCTTAATGCAATTTTAAGCTTTAATAGGCTTTTTTCATTTTTGTTTTGTTCAGTCATTTTTCAATAATTTCTGATTGTTCATGACCCCATTTGGAATTTCTTGCTATAGATACTAGAATGGTTTGCCATTTCTTGCTCCAGCTCATTATACAGATGAGGAAACTAAGGCAAACAATGTTAATTGAGTTGCCCACATTCACAAAGCTAGAGAGCTCAGGGAGATGAGTCTAACTAATTCCAGACCTAGCACTCTATTCATTATACCACCTAGATGCCTTTATTAGGTTGCAATAAAACTTAAAACTGCACTAAGACTTTTGGGATACTCTTCATAAACAAACATGAATTGCTTGCCCTCAAGAAGTTTACATTCTAATAAGGGTAAAATAACACTTAAAGGAACTTGCAAAGGGGAAGGAGCATGGTCTATATGGTATGGAGCTAACCAGAAAATGACATGGAAGTCTGGGCCCCTAGCATTGATATAGCAAATAATCACCTCTTAGAGGTGAAAGACCCAGGTTCACATTACCCCTGAGGAGAAGGTGGAAATGATTACCTGAGAAGAGAAGGCACAAGATGGAGAATACTTAGAGATGGTGGAGGATTAGACACAGAAATGATGGTACAAGAAAAAAAAGGCATGGCATGAGACCAGAAAGGGAAGTTCAAGTACTTGTTAGAGGAATCAGGAGACCTGGATTATAACCCCAACTCTTTCTTTAATTTATTAGATAATATAGCCAAGTTAGTCACTCTACTCCTCAGTTTCTTTATCTGTAAGTTTACAATATTTCTTTCTGCTTGAAATATTATGACTTGGAAATTTACATTGAATTAATTATATATTTATAAGATTTCTAAAACTTCAAATATCTTATAATTCAACTTATTCATTCATTCAAGCAAGAGTCAGAAGGATTGAAACAAAAACAATTTAAGACTTATTTGTAACAGTGGCTCTGTAAACATGCAGTGTTGATGTGGTCAAATGAAAGGCATGCTGCTTTTGGAGGGCCTTGACTTTTATTATTTGGTGAGGTCAAAGACGATCATTGCAGTGACCAGATAGGAATGTTTTAGTTTGCCAATATATAGGAAAAAAGTGACCAATCAAAAATATTCATTATTCCTTCAGTATAATAACTATCCTCATAGGTGGAGACTACATATTAACAAAAAGTAGACAAAAGTCAAGCCAAAGTAAACAGGGGGAAAGCAAAATGATCATCAAAAGTCAACAAAAAGATAATATAATGACTTCAGCAATCCTCTTGACCCTATTACCTTCCATCAAAAACTATGGGAATTTTAGATGAAATTTCCCCTTTGGTTTCCAGGAAATAGTTTCATTATCTAGGTAGGGATCTTCCCTTTCACTTCAAGTATGTGTGGTCTTATAATGGCCAAGAAGTTTTGTTTTCATTCCAGTCTAAAGAGAATCAGAAGTACATGACAAATCCCCCATTTCTCAATATCAATAAAAAAAAATGCTTCATAGGAGTCATGTTTTACTTATAATCCTGGGAAACTAAAAGTATGGTTATATATCAAGAACTTGAGAGCAGTTTGTAAAATATCAATATTTTATGCACATTGCATTGGTAATTACCTTCAATTTCAACCAACATTTTGAAGGATTCAAGCTTTTCAGAAGAAATTGTTAATTTCAAGGTTTTGCCAGAGAAGAACCATAGTTTCAGAAATTGTGGTGTGCTTAGTAGAGACTACCTCTCATTTGTAAGTGATTATATTTAAAGGAATAACTTCTAAAAATGAAAAAAAAATCTGTAATTCTTTTCCCTCATTAATATTAGGATGTTTTCCTCACTGAAGATTATATAAAGATTGACTATAGTTTTTTTTTTAAAGAATACTGAAGTCAAGTTATTATTAAGCCTCCTCCAACTTAGACAATGAAAAGATAGTGGAATTTTAAGTCAAAGGACTTCAGTTTAAATTTGTTATGCCACTTTCTCTACCCATGTGAACATAAACAAATGATTTAACCATTGGATATTTCATTTCTTCATACATAAAATGAAATGGTTGACTTTGAAAGTAATAGGAATTCTGATTAATTCAATCACCAATCACAACTTCTACAAACTTATGATGAAGTGTATCTTCTACCTCTTGATGAAGAGGAACTAGACAATAGGTGCAGAATGATGCAGAAATTTTCAGACATATCCATTTCAATACTTGTTTTGTTTGACAATACTTTTGATATAAGAAAGGGACTTATTTTTAGGGGAAGGTATAGAATCATATGGGGTGGATGGTAGTGATAATAATGCCATTAATAAAACAGTTTAAAATAAATTGAAAAGATTAATAGGAAGTTCAAAAGGAGACAAGCAAGAAAATAGTGATACTATCACATTAAGTATAATAATTCAAACAAATAAGCTATATTAAATTCATGAAAATACCCTAATATTAACAAGAGAAGCACATTAAGAATTACAGAATTTTTTTTAATTTTTAGAAGCTATTTCTTTAAACATAATCACTCACAAATGAGAGGTGGTCTCTACTAAGCATGCCACTATTTCTGAAACTATGGTTCTTCTCTGGCAAAACTTTGAAGTTAACAACTTCTGAAAAATTTGAATCCTTGAAAATAACACTTGAAATAGCAAATAATTACTAGAGATTACCAATTAAATTCATATAAAAATTACCATTTTTCTGGCCTTGTTTGTATATGTAAACTTTTGTATTTTTTGATTATTTCCTAGTTTACTATAATTTAAAAAAAATAAAATGAAAGGTTGAAATAGATTACTTCTCAAGTTCCTTCCTCTTTTAAATTTATGATTTTTTTTGAGTCCTCATTCCCTACTAACTTTTCATGTATTCCTACATAACAGGATATGTCTACACACAGAATCCAAATTTTAAAAATAATTTCATTATCAGCTTATGCATGAAGTGCATCATTAGAGTGTGAACTCCTAGGGGATGGTGAATATTTTTCTGTTTTTGGATCCTAGCTAGATGCTTACACAGCATCTTGTTCATAGGAAATATCTAATAAATGCTAATCAATTTGGATTATATTATATTGTCTTTACCTACCTTTTAGACTGTTATGTATAATATTTACCATTCTAACCATATAACCAATATCCAATTACCAACTTGTAAACTATCAGTGTGGGGGTGGGGGAGGGGTTGCCCTCAAGTAGCTGAGATTCTGTCATCCATTTGTAAGGCATTGGGAATCTCCTTCAGACTTTACAACTAGATGCAAGGATATTCTGTGAAGACTTACCATATATTTGGGAGCAGATCTTTTTTTCCTCTGCACCATCATTGGCTGCATAGCTAGAACTATTTATGTCTTTAAAACTGCTTTACTAAGAAAGATTAGGGCTTTTCCTATATTCCTCATTCTTGTCTGAGGTTAGACCACTCCTTCACTCACACCATGCGATGGTGGAGGAAGGATTGAGGGTCACTTCCTACCACATTAAGGTCATTGAGGCTGAGAAAAAGCCTTAATTTCGGTTTTTTTTTTTTTTTTTTTTTTTTACGTCTTTCTCTTTCCAAGTTCAGGGATATCTCAAATCCTGGAGCTTGGACTACAGGGATCTGAAAGTCCAGGAATCCAGGGCATATGCTACAGTCAATTCAGCAGCTAAATCCTGAGGAATAAAGATTGGGGGTGTGAGAGCAATGGAGCTTTGCACTTAAACTTGGTGGAACAAATGATAGATAAGAACTGAGTTAAATTGTTATTTTTCTTCCTAATCTCTCTTCCTTCCTCAGAGAATGAGGTAATAAATGGGGTGGAAGATGCCCCAAGTTGCTGGGAGGCAAATATTTGTATGTTTGCACTTGCTATGTTTTTGAAGTAAATATCCCTTCATAAAAAGGATCAGTGTTAAGTGGTTAAATGGACTTGCAGTGCTTTACACTGGGAATCTAAAAAAGGATGAAACAATTGGTTGGGGATTGATCCAGCAAAGAATACAGACAAATCATAGGTGTTGGACAACCCTGAGAGATTGTAAAATTCAATAGGCCTGGGCCTGAGAGAGTGGGAACAGAATCAAACCCATGCTACACACATTTAGCATCTTATCAGCAAAGGAACTAACAGGCAGTAAAATTTTTCTTAGCTCATTGGAGGGACTGAATGATGCACAAAACAGGAGGGAAAGAACCCCGAGAATTTGGGGGCCTTTGAGGGGGGCTAGTAATAGATAGTGAAGGAAGGGTACTGATACCAAAAATTCAATGTGATCACGGGCCATTGGAATCATTTCTGGTTCACTGACCTGTTTAAGATAACCTGTCTGGACAGAATTTGCTCCTTCATTAGAAAATGGTAAATTTATCCCCTGTATATATTCTCTCTTTTTTCTGCTTCGCTATTCACAGGCATACTAGCATCATTTATTTTTTATTTATTTATTTATTTTAATCCTGGTTTTGTCCCTAGATAAATAAAAGCTGTTTTGTTGTTGGGCTGGTTTGTTGTTGTTGTTGTTGTTATTGTTGTTGGTTTTGCTTTGTTTGGTTTTTGGTGTTTGTTTTTTTGTTTTTGTTTTTGTTTTTTTTGTATTCTAAATAAGAGGTTGCTATAAATTAGTGGACCACTTTATAGAGTGAAAAAACAAAGGAGAACCCATTCTGTACAAAACAAACAGGATTTAGTTATGAGATTACTTTGAAGCCCTCTCTTTCTCTGTCCTTTTCTTCTTTCTTTTTTCTGGAAAGACAAAGAAAAGTTTCATAGAAAAAAACAAACAAACAAACAAAAAAACCCAAACTGAAATCCCAAACTACATTTTTCTTGCCATTAAGCACACTTCTGGTTAACCTAACCTCCACTTGGATTAGTGTATATAAATCAGTTTATAAATTAGACTAAATATAATACTAATAAGAGAGTCAGACTACTGCCTCCAAAACTCAAATAAAATATTCCAGAGGCAAATACAGTATGAATGATTTGTAGACAGAGACATCTCTACAGAGGAGTAACTGGTGACTTGTTCCAGAGTTTCAAAATTAGGACAATGAAAACAATTATGATTTTTTTTTTGTAGGACAGCAACAGGTAAGCTTCATACCTAGTTTGTAAGAATAATTAATGTAAGAATCTACAAAGTGGGATAAACTTCCTTCCCCCTTTCTCAAAAGCCCAATTATAGGTAAATTCATTACCTTTTGTCCTTAGCAATAGCTTTTTTTTTCTGGTTTGATGAACTAAAATAGTCTTGAATAAAGCATGTGAATAAATTATATACAGAACAAATTAAATAAGATAAAGTATTTCTTCTCTGTCCCCTCCAAAAAATTGCCATATAATAATATATCTTATTAGTGTTGAAATCTTTTGTTCTTAGTCTCCATGTAAACCTTTTCCTGGGCCACAATTTTCCCTATTTTATTAGACAATTTGAGCATTTGGTTTTTCCCCCTCCTTCAAATCAAAGGGACATAAAAACTTTAATGTTTAGCAAAGAATTAGAAACAAAGTGGACAGCTAACAATTGCAAAATGGCTAAAAAAAAAATCATGATACATCAATGCAATGGAATTTTACTGTACTTCATGAAACCCTGAATATGAAGAATAAAGAGGAATCATTCCACCAATAAATATTTATTAAATGGCTGTTACATATCAGCTTCCAATCCTTAGCTTTACCAGAATGCATGGTTTGGCTACCCAGACATAAATGAAAAGCTTGGAAGACAGCTCTTTAAGTACTCCTTAAATGAGCTCAAACTCACCAATTGTAGTTCTAGGTTCTTTCTAGTAAAGTTGAGTACTAGTACTACTTTGCCTTTCATTGACCCTACCACTACATCCTCAAGTCCATCAGCCTTTTTATTACTCACCCTCTTCAAACTTCCAAACATCCCACATGTACTGAGTCCTTTGGACTTCTGGGATGTTCCATCTACCCTGAAGATGAATTTTCTCTTATATGTGTTTTCTCCCCTAATTTGAGTGAGTTTTTGAAAGCAGGAACTATCTCATCTTTTCCCTTTGTATTCCTAGAGTTAAGCAATATTTTTTTTCCCTTTCATTGTACAAACTAGTGCAAAATGAAATAAGCAGAAATTGGAAAACAACACACTCAATGAACAAATGTAAAAAACAAAAATAAAAATGGAATTCTATGAAAGCTAATAAAAATAGAATAAAATAAAATAATAGATAACATTTATATAGTACTTACCATTGCTAAGCATTTTGTAAATATTCTTTTATTTGATCCTGAAAACAAACCTGAGAAATAGGTGCTATTTTTACTCCCCATTTTACAGATAAGGAAATTGTGGCAAACAGAAATCACTTGCTTGGGGTTAGACAGCTAGCCTGGAACCAGATGTAAACTCTGTCTTGCTGACTAGGCCTAATATTGCACCCCTATTCATTTAATGCTCTGAAACTGCCTCAATTCTCTTATCACTAAAATTTCAAATAAAGTCCTTTATTGCAGTAATATCTTCCATAGCTTCTGATGCCTATACTTCTAAAAACATTGGAAATAGCTCAGAAACTGTTCCATCAATCAACAGGCATTGGTTAAATGCTTACCAGGCACTATGGGAGGCACTTTGAATATAAGTAGAATGAAACAATTCCCCACTCCTTAGAGAGCTGAGATCTCTCCTGAGAAAATAAAAAAATAATAGATTTAAGTTCCTGTTTCTCAGTTAAAATTTTCTGTCTATGTGTGAATGTGGATCTTATAAGCATAAAACATTTCTTTTTGTATAATTGACCTACAGTGCCCACTGACCATTTTTCTACTCCCTTCCTTTTAGGGAGAGAGTCTAGACATAAGCCAAACCTAATATTTAATCAATTTCCCATGTCCTCTGGTACAGGGATATAGAGACAAGACAAAAGATCCTCACCCCTTTCTTTTGGAGATGAGGCTCCCCAGATTTGATCCTGATCTGTGCAGATTTATTGGTCCATTTCTAAGATGGGAAATTTTGAGAGAGAGAGAGAGAGTACAGTGTCCCTGTCCCCTGGGCCCAGCAGTGAATGTCATATCAAGTTATGCAAAAAATACACAAGACAAATGCAAGATAATTTCATCCAAGGAGAAGATACACAAGGCTAGGTGGATCATGAAAGATCCATGTAGTAAATGGCGCTTCATCCAAGCTTAGAAGGAAAACAGGGATTTTAAGAGGCGCAGGTCAGGAAGATTCGTACATTCCAAGTCTGGGTGACAAATTGTAAACCACTTAACAGCATGAAGATAGAACATACAGAGTCATGTGTATGTGTATTATAATATATATGATACCAAGTAATTATGGTAAACTGTACAATTCAGTCAATTAGAGCATTTGTTTACATAATGTCAAATAACACTATCTGCAGAAACTTCCAAATAACAAATTGGTTACTGATGTCTTATTTTTCATCATGATAATTTATTTCAATATAAACCAAGACCTAAGGCAAATTTGTATTTTCTTGAATTCTAGAGAAAGTTAGACAATCACCTTAGCGCGGAGCCTTTAAAATTTCCAGTTGGCCAAATCATGGATAGATATATAAGGTGAGATTCCACCCTGAGGAATTTTACCACCTGGTCTGTTCCTCTTTCCATGGCAGTTTTGTATCTCAGAGGTCCCTTTATGCCCAAGACTAAGTTCAGGAAGCTGGCATCTTCCAGGAATTTTCTTGGTCTATGTTGATGAAGACATTCTGCCTGAGTTTTTTTGTGGATTGTGTGTGTGTGCATGTCTGTTTGAGAGAGATTATTTATTAAATACCTACTATGTTACAGGTACAAGTTGATTAGCTGTCTTTGCTAAGCATTTTACATATATTCTCTCATTTGAGCTTCCCAGCAACCCTGGGAGATAGATGCCATTATTATTATTATTATTATTATCCCCCTTTTACAGATGAAGAAACTGAGGAAGACAAGTTAAAATAACTTGCCCAGGATCATACAGCTAATAAGTGTCTAAGTTGGGTTTTAACTCAAGTCTTTCTGACTGTTTACTGGGCCATCTAACTGCCTAGAAGTTGGTTGAATCATGGAATCCCCATGTAATCTGTTGTCCTCTCAGGACAAGTTTTAAGATTTAATGCTTTAGCACTGAATACAGGTCTTTCAAGTATATAGAGGTCATTGCCTTTCTTGGGATTTCTGAATTTTTTTTTAATCTTTCTGAACATAGATAGCACCTGTTTTTTCCCTACCCTGCCAACAACTCAGGTCAGGGTTTCCGGAGAATTCAAAAACAACCAAGCTTCTTCCTCTTTTAATAGATGCCTTTTCCTGTCTTGAATATCTTATCACCTCTTTGTTCCATTGAAGTGCTGGGTTTGGAACTCTGATGCAATGATCTGCTTAACTGCATTTGGTAGTCAGAGAAAGAACTACTGAAATCATCCAATGCCCAGAGGAACCCATGCATTACTCATTATACTGTGTGCTTCCTCGGTTAATTAAATTTAGAAAATTTAGAATGTGATTACAGCAATTGTTAATTTGAATTTGTGCTTTGAATATAATTATCATAACCATTTATAAATAATATCAAGCTGGAGTTACATAAAAAAGTATTTCTTCCCTTTGTCTTCTAATCACCTAAAGATCAGTTATGCTCTCCTATTGTTTCATAATTCTGTACTTTTGACTCTATTCTTTTTTTAGACTTGTTTTTTATCTGATATTCTGAGATGTCAGACCATCAGGCTAAAGGGCATCAGAAACTAAATTTGTTCAGTTCAAGAGTAAACTGATTCTGGAGACTCTTTTTTCCTCTATTATAAAGAATCAACATTAATTGAAAGGCTTCCTTTTTTTCTGATGTAAATCATGGAAACCAAAAATCTTTTACTCTTTCATCATATCCTTGCTAGCTAATTATGTTAGGTTAATGGTACCAAATATTCCTCATTTTTTAAAAATTCAATCATTTTTTTTCTTTCTTAGGTAAAGAGGAAGCATTACTATTCTTATTTCTTATTATTCTTATTTATTCTCCCAAAGAACTCAAGCTTTATCTAACTAGTTGTTACAGAAGTAGTTGCTCTATCAAAAGAAAAGATTCTTCCAAAAATTACATAATGTCATTTTGAAAGCTATCAGTAATAATAATGACTGGTGTGTGTGTCTGTGTGTGTGTGTTTGTGTAAGAGATACAGAGAGACAGAGAGAAACAGAGACACAGTGAGAAAGAAATAAAGAGAGAACAGAGAGAAACTGTTGTACTTATTATTTCACTAGTGTGGGGAATTCTTAATGAGTAAACTTTTATCATTACAAGTCTATACTTGCTTAGTAACTTCTTAGATAATTTCTTGGAACACCAGGAAGTTAAAAGACTTATCTATGGTCTCACAGTTAGATGTGTCAGATGCAAAATGCAAGATTTCAACCAATTCCTTGTGACTTCTACTAATCTTCCAGTTCACTATACTAAGCTGTCTTTCAACTAATATTGACACAATACCTTAGAGAGCTCTTGTATATATTATTTTATTTTATTTTTTTTTAATTTTATTTTTTTAATTTTATTTGCATAACATATGTGTGGGTAATTCTTCAACAATAACCCTTACATAGCTTTCCGTTACAAAATTTTCCCCCAACTCCCCACCCCTCCCCTAGATGGCAGGATATCCACTACATGTTAATTATGTTAAAATATTGGTAAATCGAATATATGTATACATATTTCCAAACTTGTCATTGTTGTGCAAGAAAAATCTTGTCTACACAAATGATATATCAGATAAAGGAAACACAATGTAAGCAAACATCAATCAAGGAGTATGAGAATATTATGTTGTGGTCCACATTTGACATCCCTCTCTCTGGGTGTATATGGCTTTCTTCAGTGAACAATTGGAGGTGGTTTGAAACATTTCATTGTTGAAGAGAGCCATGTCCATCAGAATTGATCGTCATATAGTACTGTTGTTGCCGTGTATAATGATCTCCTGGTTCTGCTCATTTCACTCAGCATCAGTTCATGTAAGTCTCTCCAGGCCTCTCTGAAATCATCTTGCTGGTCATTTCTTACAGAACAATAATATTCCATAATATTCATATACCATAATTTATTCAGCCATTCTCCAGTTGAAGGGCATCTCTTCAATTTCCAGTTTCTAGCCACCACAAAAAGGGCTGCCACAAACATTCTTGCACATGTGGGGCCTTTTCCTTCCTTTATGATTTCTTTGGGATATAAGCCCAATAGAAATGCTGCTGGGTCAAAGGGTATGCACAGTTTGATAACTTTTTGAGCATAGCTCCAAATTGTTCTCCAGAATGGCTGTATCCGTTCACAGCTCCACCAACAATGCATCAGTGTCCCAGCCCTCCCACAACTCCTCCAACATTCATCATTAACTTTTCCTGTCATTTTATCCAATCTGACAGGTGTGAAGTGGTATCTCAGGGTTGTCTTGATTTGCATTTCTCTGATCAATAGTGATTTGGAGCACCTTTTCATATGACTATAAATAGTTTTAATTTCATCCTCTGAAAATTGTCTGTTCATATCCTTTGACCATTTATTGATTGGAGAATGGCTTGAATTTTTATAAATATGAGACAATTCTCTATATATTTTAGAGATGAGACCTTTATCAGAACCCTTAAATGTAAAGATGATTTCCCAATTTATTGCTTCCCTCCTAATCTTGTCTGCATTGATTTTGTTTGTACAAAAACTTTTTAACTTAATATAGTCAAAGTTATCTATCTGGTTTTCAATTAAGAGTTCCAGTTCTTCTTTGGACATAAATTTATTCCATCTCCATAGGTCTGAGAGGTAAACTATATTACATTCCTCTAATTTACTTATAGTATCACTCTTTATATCCAGATCATGAACCCATTTAGATCTTATCTTGGTATGTGGTGTTAGATGTGGGTCAAGCCCTAATTTCTTCCACACTAGTTTCCAGTTTTCCCAGCAGTTTTTGTCAAATAGTGAATACTTATCCCAAAACTGGGGTCTTTGGGTTTATCAAAAACCAAATTGCTATAGTTATTGCCTAGTTTGTCTTGTGATTCTATCCTATTCCACTGATCGACTACTCTATTTCTTAGCCAGTACCAAATGGTTTTGATGACCGCTGCTTTATAATATAGTTTTAGATCTGGTACAGCAAGTCCACCATCGTCAGCCTTTTTTTTTCATTAATCCCCTTGAAATTCTTGACCTTTTGTTTTTCCAAATGAACTTTGCTACTATTTTTTCTAGATCTGTAAGATAATTTCTTGGGAGTTTGATTGGTATGGCACTAAATAAGTAAATTAGTTTGGGTAGTATTGTCATTTTTATTATATTCGCTCATCCTACCCATGAGCATTTTAAGTTTTTTCAATTGACTAGGTCTGATTTGATTTGTGTGGAAAGTGTTTTGTAATTTAGTTCATATAGTTCCTGACTATCCCTTGGCAGATAAATTCCCAAATATTTTATACTATCAACAGTTATTTTGAATGGAATTTCTTTTTGTATCTCTTGCTGCTGAACTTTATTGGTAATATATAAAAATGCTGATGATTTATGTGGATTTATTTTGTATCCTGCCACTTTGCTAAAGTTGTGAATTGTTTCTAGTAGTTTTTTAGTTGAGTCTCTAGGGTTCTCTAAGTATACCATCATGTCATCTGCAAAGAGTGATAATTTGGTTTCTTCACTACCTACTCTGATTCCTTTTATCTCTTTTTCTTCTCTTATTGCTGAAGCTAACATTTCTAATACAATATTAAATAGTAATGGTGACAGTGGGCAGCCTTGTTTCACTCCTGATCTTATTGGGAATGGTTCTAGTTTGACTCCATTACATATGATGCTTGCTGAAGGTTTTACTACTAATTATTTTAAGGAAAAGCCCATTTATTCCTATACTCTCCAGTGTTTTTAATAGGAATGGGTGTTGGATTTTATCAAAGGCTTTTTCTGCATCTATGGAGATAATTATATGGTTTTTATTAATTTGGTTATTAATATAATTGATTATGCTAATAGTTTTCCTAATATTGAACCAGCCCTGCATTCCTGGTATAAATCCTACTTGGTCATGATGTATTATCCTGGGGATGACTTTCTGTAATCTTGTTGCTAAAATCTTATTTAAAATTTTTGCATCAATATTCATTAGGGAAATGGGTCTATAGTTTTCTTTTTCAGTTTTCTCCCTACCTGGTTTAGCTATCAGCACCATATCTGTGTCATAGAAGGAATTTGGTAGTACACCTTCTTTCCCTATTTTTTCGAATAATTTATATAGTATTGGGATTAATTGTTCTTTGAATGTTTGGTAAAATTCACATGTAAATCCATCTGGTCCTGGAGATTTTTTCTTAGGGAGTTGATTAATAGCTTGTTCTATTTCTTTTTCCGAAATAGGGCTATTTAAATAATTTATTTCCTCTTCTGTTAATCTGGGCAATCTATATTTTTGTAGATATTCCTCCATTTCATTTACATTATCAAATTTATTGGCATAAAGTTGGGCAAAGAAACTCCTAATTATTACTCTAATTTCCTCTTCATTGGAGGAAAGTTCTCCCTTATCATTTTTGAGACTAATAATTTGATTTTCCTCTTTCCTTTTTCTAATCAAATTAGCTAAAGGCTTATCTATTTTGTTGGTTTTTTCATAAAACCAACTCTTACTTTTATTTATTAATTCAATAGTTTTCTTATTTTCAATTTTATTGATCTCCCCTTTAATTTTCAGAATTTCCAATTTGGTATTTAATTGAGGGTTTTTAATTTGGTCTTTATCTAGCTTTTTAAATTGTAAGCCCAGTTCATTAATCTTCTCCTTCTCTGTTTTACGCAAGTAAGCATCTAGAGATATAAAATTACCCCTTATAACTGCTTTAGCCGAGTCCCACAAATTTTGGTATGTTGTCTCATTGTTGTCATTCTCCTGGATGAAATTTTTGATTGTGTCTATAATTTGCTCTTTCACCCATTCATTCTTCAGGATTAGATTATTTAATTTCCAAATAACTTGTGGTCTATTTTCTCCTGGCCTTATATTACATGTGAGTTTTATTGCATCATGATCTGAGAAGGATGCATTTACTATTTCTGCTTTTCTGCATTTGATTTTGAGGTTTTTATGCCCTAACACATGATCTATTTTTGTATAAGTTCCATGAACCCCTGAGAAAAAAGTATACTCCCTTCTATCACCATTCAATTTCCTCCAGAGATCTATCATACCTAACTTTTCTAGCCTTTTGTTAACCTCCCTAACTTCTTTCTTATTTATTTTGGAATTTGATTTATCTAATTCTGAGAGAGCAAGATTGAGGTCTCCCACTAGTATAGTATTACTGTCAATTTCTCCTTGCATCTCTCTTAACTTCTCCTCTAGGAATTTGGATGCTATACCACTTGGTGCATATATGTTAAGTATTGATACTGCTTCATTGTCTATGGAACCCTTTAGTAAAATGTAGTTTCCTTCCTTATCTCTTTTAATTAGATCTATTTTTGTTTTTACTTGACCCGAGATAAGGATTGCTACCCCTGCCTTTCTTTGTTCACCTGAAGCATAGAAGATTCTGCTCCAGCCCTTTACCTTCACTCTGTATGTATCTCTATGTTTTAGATGTGTTTCTTGTAAACAACATATTGTAGGATTTTGGCTTTTAATCCAGTCTGCTACCCGCTTCCGTTTTATGGGAGAGTTCATCCCATTCACATTCACATTTAAAATAACTATATCTGTATTCCCTGCCATCTTATTTACCCAGAGTTATGATTTTCTCTTCCCTTTCCTCTCTCTCCCTTCCCCCCTCCCCAGTACTTTGTTCTTGATGACCACCTCCCACCAATAATCCTCCTCCCTTTAGAGTCCCTCCCTCCCCTTTATACCTTTCCCCTAATCCTTCTATTAGTTTATCTCTTTCCTTTTCTCCCCTCCCTCCTACCTTCCCACAAGGAGGGTCAGTGCTTTCTTTGAAGCCAAATGTGTCTGATATACTCTCTTAGAGTCCAATCTGATGAGAGTAATGTTTACACAATACTCATCGCCCTCCCTTCTTTCCCTCAATTATATTAGATCTTCTATGTCTCTTTGTGAGATTTTGCCTTATTTTACCTCCTTTATTTTTACTTTATTTTGCCTCCTTTTCCCCCCTCCCCCCTTTTTCTTTTTCAGTATGGTATCCCTTCCACCTCTAATTTCTTTTCCATTATTATCAAAGAAAAATCAAATTATACTGCCATTCTTTAAAGGATACCTATAGTAGGAATATAGTTCTCAAGAGTTTTCCTTTTTACCTTTTTATGTTTCTCTTGAGTTCTCTATTTGGAGGTCAAATTTTTTGTTCAGATCAGGTCTTTTCATTAGAAATCGGTGAAATTCTCCTGTATCATTGAATGACCATCTTCTTCCCTGGAAGATGATGCTCATTCTAGCTGGATAACTTATTCTTGGCTGTAATCCAAGTTCTTTTGCCTTTCGGAATATCTGGTTCCAGGCCCTTCGATCCTTCAATGTGGAAGCTGACAGATCCTGTGTAATTCTAATGACAGTTCCTCGGTATTTGAACTGTTTCTTTCTAGCTGCTTGCAATATCTTTTCCTTGGTGCGATAGTCCTGAAATTTGGCCACAATATTCCTTGGGGTTTTAATTTTGGGGTCTCTTTCTGGAGGTGATCGGTGAATTCTTTCAATGCCAATTTTGCCTTCTGATTCTAAAACATCAGGGCAATTCTCTTTCATGATTTCCTGGAAGATAGCATCCAGGTTCTTTTTTTCATCGTGGCTTTCAGGGAGTCCGATAATCCTTAAATTGTCTCTCCTGGATCTGTTTTCCAAGTCAGTTGTTTTTCCTAGGAGATATTTCATATTTTCTTCTATTTTTTCATTTTTTTGTTTTTGTTTAACTGATTCTTGAAGTCTTATTGAGTCATTTACTTCTATTTGTTCAATTTTAATTTTAAAAGTATTATTTCCTTCAGTTATCTTTTTTAGCTCCTTTTGTAGCTGGCCAATTGAATTTCTTGATTCAATGCATTCTTTTTCCATTTTGCCAGTTTTATTTTTCAGTGAGTTGTTGTCTTTTTCCAATTCACCAATTTTGTTTTTCAGTGAATTGTTGTCTTTTTCCAATTCACCAATTTTGATTTTCAGTTCACCATTTTTATTTTCCAGTGAATTGGTGATTTTTTCCAATTCACCAATTTTGTTTTTCAGTGAACTGTTTTCTTTTTCCAATTCACCAGTCCTATTTTCCAGTTTTTGATATTTCTGTTGGCCTGATCTCAATTTATTTCCCCATTCTTCTTCTAGCTCTCTTTTGAGATTCTTACCTGAGATCCAGGTAAGCCTTCTGAAAGGGAGACCAACTTAAGTCTGCCTTTGTGGCTTCATCTGGGATTGTTTTCATAATGTCAGGATCTGGGGACTGTTCTATTTTTTCTCCATAAAAGCTTTCTATGGTGAGAGCTCTCTTCTGCTTCTTGCTCATGATTTAAAGTTGGGATATTGGTCAAAAGCAGAGAATACTGCAACAATTTGTATTTGCCCTGGGGCAGTTTGCCGAGTTGACTTCCGGTCTGAGGCTGGTCGGGCTAGATTTGCACTAGGACCACGTTTTCAGCTGCTCTCGATCTACCCTTTTCCAAAGGCAGATCTGCCAAAGCACCTGCCCGCAAGCAGAGCAAAGTGGCCCAGGTGTCTCCCAAGGGCTTCCTGGGTGCCCAAAATCCGCCCCTCTATTGCAGCCCTGACTTCCGCCCCGGCTGGAGTCTGATTGCGACCAGCGGCCGATTTCCCCTGAGGCTAACCTTCTTCGGAGTTCTTTCACGGTAGATGTTTGATAGAAGTGCTTGTAGTCCAAATGCTTGGCGGTGCTCTCACTTAGAAACCAGTTGGAAGACTTACTTTGTCTGGGTTTGAGGGAATATCCCAGGAGTTCACAGAGAAAGCTGTCCGCAGTTCGCCATCTTGGCTCCACCATATTATTTTATTTAAACCTCATAAAAGTCATGTGAAGTAGAGAATACAAGAATTTCGATTTCCACTCAACAAATAGGGAAATTAAGGTGCAGATAGAATAAGTAGCTTGTCATGAAATTATTTTCAGAAACAAGATTTGAAATCAGGTCTCCCTGCTTCCAAATTCAGAAATTTATCAACCTTCTTTCTTTCTTTCTACTTACCCTAGCACAGGAATATGAGAACAAAAAAGGGTCGCCAGTAAGAATTTCCTGAAAAATACTGTCTTCTCTTGACAGTTTTAGTGGTAACCTTGATTAGGTTTAGTGGTAACTTTTCAAAGAAGTCCCTATCTTGCTTATTCCTTAGTATTATTTGGTTTAATTTTTTTAATCAAATAATAGCAGAATTATTATAATTTGAAACTTGACCTGTCCATCCTGGTAATCCTGTATAGCACAGTTTATAGTTGCATGGAACAATGCAAGTTTCTCTGCCATGACAAAGCAGTAATCCAAAATACATTGCAAATCTTAAAACACTATGACTTTGAGTGAATAAGTTATTTTAACCACTATAAATATCCAATTTAACCAAAAAGGACATATGAAGAAAGACATTATCTGCATCCAGAGAAAGAACTGATAAATAGTATGTATAGATTAATTATATATATATATATGTATATATATATATATATATATTTATTTATTTATGTTTGATGGTAATCATTTCTGGGACTGGAGGGAGAGAAGAAAAAAGAGGGAAAATAAATTTACATGATGACTTTGTTATATATTTAAAAAGAATACTAAGTTGTATGTAGTAGATTTGCAGTTTCATGTGCAATCATCTTTTTTATTATACTATGTTATGGAAATGTTTGTTTTATTCCATAAATTAAAAATAAGATAATTTTTTAAATCCCATGAAAATGTCAACTATTATTATGAGCTGCCCTATTTGAATCTAATATTCTCTTCTAAGGCCTAAACGATTTTCTTACATTTCCATTTATTTCCCTTCTTTCTCTTACTCTTTCTCTTCCTCTCTTTCCTGAGGAGAGCCAAGCATGTCTGAGAAATGTTTAGAAAAGCTCCTTGAAGGCAGGGATAATTATCTTTGTGTCTTTATAATCCTTTACAACTACATTATTATAAGTCTTGAGCATAATATTTGTTTAATAAATGGTTGTTGAGCGGAACTATTTGCTATATTAAATTGAATTCAACAAACATTTATTAATGAGATACTCTGTTTATGCTTATGGTATGAAGAATATTTTCCACTTTGCTTTTATTCTCAGCATTTGATAGATAGACCTGGACAAATGCTTAGAATTTTTTAAATAGACAAAGATCCTAGAAGGGAGAGACCATTGTTTTCTATCTTTGTAACTTAAACTAGTACAAAATGATAACATATGAAGTTGGGGAGGGACTTCAGAGGCCAAGAAGTCCAAAGCATTTATGGAAAGAATTCTTTCTCCAACATATCAGAAAAGTGGTCTTCCAGTCTTCACTTGAAGATGTCCAGTCAGGGGGAACTTACTTCCTCCCAAGAAAGCCCATTTTACTTTGGGCCGGCTTTGGAATAGTTTTGATTATTGGGAGATTTTCTCTTAAGTCAAAATCTGTCTCTCCACCACTTCTATTCATTATCCCTATTCCTGGTTCATGACACAAAACAGAACAAATCTAATTCTTGGTCCAAGGGCTAACAAGTATTTGAATCCAAATATTTCATTCTATTTTCCATCCCACTAGGCAATCATCAAAAAGCATTTTCTTTTTCTTTTCTTTCTTTTTTTTTTTTTTTTTTTTTTTTTTTTTTTTGGCTGAGGCTATTGGGGTTAAGTGACTTGCCCAAAGTCACACAGCCAGAAAGTGTTATATGTCTGAGGTCAGATTTGAACTTAGGTCCCCCTAACTTTAGGGCTTGTGCACTATCTACTATACCAACTAGCTGCCCCCAAATAGCATTTTCTTGCGGCCCCTCACCAAAGGGGTTGCCCTTCTGTTGATTATGTCCAGCTTATCGATGCCCTTTTTGAAATGTGGAACTTAGAACTGAATCTAATCTACTGATTGACTAATGGACATATTGATTAATTAATTACAAACAAATTATAGCTATTAATAAATATTTGTTAGAATAAATTTTAGCTATTTCAAAAGATGACAAAGATAAAATGAGCCAAATACTTTGTCAGCATGGATACTTGTCTGCAAGAATTGAGCAAAAATTGTAACTCTAGAGAAAACATCATAAATCAAGTTCAATAGCAACAAAGTTTGTTTTACTAGAATCTGTTGCTAACAGTTCTTAGTACAATTTAATTGAACAGTCACCTTCAGATCCAGATAACTGATCTAATATAGCAACTCCAAATCAAGTAAGTTATACAATGTCTTTTCACTTCGTCACCTCACATGAATTAATGTTACAGGAACTACAGTACCAACAATTATCACTTGGTATTAAGGTTGATAGTTTGACAAAACCATCTCTAAGGTCCCTTTCAGTTTCAAAATTCTCTGATATGTCAAGTACTTTTGTCTGAAAGCATGTCTTTCCATGATAGTGGTATTCGATGATTTTTCCATGATATGGGTATCTTTTAATCAAGAACTATTACAGTGAGCTAATTAGCTCAGAGTCTTCACACTTGTTCCCTTCCCAACCTCCTTTCTTTCCACAAGTAATCTATATCTTAAAGGAAACCAAGTCCAAATTTTTTAATTGCCAATCATTTATTTGGCAGATTTTGGACACGATCTCTATTTTTAGAAGTACACAAAAACAATCCAAAGAGAAGTAACTCAGAAATTCAAATGACTAAATTTCACATATAGGATTCTTGGAAGGGAAAACATAGGATGGGGATGAGAAGAAAAGGAGAATAATAATAATAAAAAAAATTTCCACTAAAGAGGGACTTTCTTTGAAAGAGAAGTTGTGGCTCAAGAAATCAGAGAGATAGTTGGAGGCTCAGAGACCAAAATGAAAAAGTAGCACTGAAATGTAAGTGGAGAAAGGAAATCAAGGGAGAGGTTGAGTAACAAGTCTAGGCAAAGGAAAAGGAAAAAATACATAAGAGCAGGAAGTACAGTAATAGGAAATCAGAAGAGAGATAACAAACAAGAGGAGCAATAAAGAACTTGTATCCATACTCTGAAATAGCAATTTGAATCAGGTCCAGAAAGGGAAAAGGTAAACTATTATATTTTTTAGGCCTCTTGTTTTGGATTCACCTAAAAACTATGCATATGCAACTAAGTGACTACTTGTAATAAAGATTTTCAAAACCAAATATTTTGTCTAAATGTAAACAACTTTACTCCAAACCTTCCTAGTTGTGAGTTCTTCTTAGCATTTATTGCTAATATCATCATGAGTTTCCGGAAGAACTCACTATCCACTGTGCCATCTAGATATTTGTATCTCATAAACAGAATAATCTATGACTCTTTTTAAAACCTACTGAATGGGGAGTTAGATGGCTCAGTGGATAGTGCATTCAGCCATGAAGTCAGGAGGTCTGGAGTTCAAATGTTACCTCAAACACTTGACAGTTACTAGTTTTATGATGCTGGGCAAATCACTTACACCCCTATTGTGGCACAAACTCTGACTGAATGCACTTTTTTCCCTTTCAATACACTCGTTTTTTTCTTTGCCCAAGGTCACACACCTAGGAAGTGTTAAGTGTCTGAAGCCAGATTTAAACTCTGGTCGTCCAGACTTCAAGGCTGGTGCTCTATCCCTTGCTCCACCTAGCTGCAACCCCCCACCCCCCCACCCTCCCCACATACAATCTCTTTTTTTTTTTGGCTGAGGCAATTGGGGTGAAGTGACTTGTCCAGGGTCACGCAGCTAGGGAATGTTAAGTGTCTGAGACCAGATTTGAACTGGGGTCCTCCTGACTTCAGGGCAGGTGCTCTATCCACTGCGCCACCTAGCTGCCACCTAGCTGCCCCCCATACACTCTTAAGAAGGGGATTATGTTTAATTTGCCGAGACAGGATGGAAGTATATATTTCTGATAAGAAGTTTTCATTGATAGATAGCTAAATTTCTTTCCTTCTGAGGTTCCAGATCTCTACTTAGCTATATACCTTTTTCTCCCCTTTGGCCAGACTGAATTTTGTCCTTCCTGCTTTGTATATTATATATTTGTGGACAGTTCTATCACCTCATAATCTTCAGAGTTATTCATATTCTTTCTGAATATCTCCTAGCAGTCAATGTGAGTTAGGTGCATCCAGGGCCAAGTATATTTAATTCATTTGATCTTGCTAAAGTAATCTATCCAGACTCATAATCATTCTTGTGGCTCTTTTTAAAATTCCACCCAGGTCACTTCCCTACCATCCTGGTAACAAAGTGCTAAACATGTACACAGTATTCCAGGTGTGGTTACAAAAGGGTCACAAAGAGTAAGCTTGTTCCCTTTCTAGTGTGTGACATGATGTTTCTCCACATGCTGCCTAAAGCTATTCCAGCACTTTTTTGCCGCCATATCACATTGCAAAATCCTATGTAATTCGCTCTCTACCATATCCCTCAAGGTCTCTTTTGGCATCACTAATTTCCAGGTTCCGACCTCCCGTGGAAGATCTGTATTTCTCATTATTTTTTCCCAGATGTGCTTGCCTTTTTCTAAGTGGAATCTTGGCTCCCAGTCTTAGGACCATATTGCTAAGCATTAACATCTCTGTGCAAGATTGCTTAGTCTTACAAGGTATTCACTAACACTAAGATGATGGACATTGGTTAAATGAAGCCCTTGTCAGACCACCTCTTACCAACACTTGACTTCATTGTCCTCAAGTTTTCAGTGCTCTGTCCCCCATGAAATTGCATTTGTTGTTTTGCATGTGCTTTATCTTTACTTATCTGTGTTTGTGCCATATTTCTGTAGTAGAATCTCTTAAAAAAAACTCTTTGAAGGCAAGAGGTGTTTCATTTTGGCCAATTATTTGGGGAACTTTGGAAATGAAAACTGCACTGCATAATCATCCTAGCTACTCTCTTCAAGCACTGCAAAATATGTTACCAGACCCTCCAGAGCTAGAGAACTCATCTTCCTCTTACTTCTCTTTTTGAGGGAAAGAGACATTTTTTCCATACCAATATAAATGCGTAGAAGAAGGCTTCCATTCTTAGATTTATTATCATCTGGTTATAAAATTGTAGGTCAGAAAAATGGACCTAAAATTTATGTGATCTCATCTTTAGGCATAGGTTAAGATAATGACCCACTCTATCCACTGAAAGACATCACACATGGTACTAACAGTGTGAGAATAATCTAGCTTTGAGAGAACTGCATAGAAGTGATAATCCAATCAACAACAGCCTTTTTTCTTATTTTTATCAAGCTATGTTCTTTAAATATTTGTACTATGTTATAGCCCAGTATAAATTATGACAATTATGTCTGGAGAAATAATGTTGCATAGCCAAAAGAACACTATACCGAGAACTAGAACTTTTGAGTTCTATTACTCTACCATTACCCTTGGTAATGAAAATATCAGACATTACATAATGCCTTAAAGTTTGCAAAGTACTTTGTGTGCCATATTTCATTTGATTTCCACAACAATCCTATGAGATAATTATTACAGGAGTTATTATCTCTATTTTACAGTTGAGATAATCAAAGTTGGAGAAGTGCAACAACTTGCTCATGGACAAATTATTAGTGAAAGTAAAAAATTGGATTGGGCAGCTAGGTAGTACCATTGTGCACAGAGTGCTGAGCCTGGAGTCAGGACAATTCATCTTCCTGATTTCAAATCTGACTTCAGGAACTTTAGTTGTGTGATCTTGGGCAAGTCACTTAACCTCATTTATCTCATTTTCCTCAACTGTAAAATGAACTGGAGAAGGAAATGGCAAAACACTCCAGTCTCTTTGCCAAGAACAACAACAAAAGATGGGATTAAAACTTGGATTTCTACTAATCATCTAAATGAGTAGTGTAGAAGGTAATGAACATAGTATCAAGAAGCATGGTACTTGGGTTTATGGGCATGGATTGATCCTCAATTTCCTCCTCTATAAAATGAGAATCATGATACCTGAAATGCTTACCTCATAATACTGTTCTTAAGCCCTAATGAGATAACAGGTCCAAATTTAAGTACTGTGCAAATGTGAATTATTATTAAATGCCGCTATACTCATTTGTTAAATGTTCCAGAAATGTTAGAAGATCTTCAAGATTCTTTTGAGTTTTGACAATTTATTCATTCCCATGGCAAAGATTATTTTTATCCTTTTCCTTTGTGGACGAGGGATAAACTTATAATTTTATCACAGGAGTGAATTTCAGGTGTTGAATCTCCTTCCACCAAAGTAGATGAGCTACTCTTCTCTAACCCATATTCTTAGAGAGTTGTCAGAGGCACTGAGAAGTAAAGAACATATCCAAACCACACAGCTGCCCCTAGGATGCCATGAAATGCCAGCCCTTAGTTAATCCCTATTCTCTTTAATTTATCCAGCATTACACTTTGAACTACAGAAATAATATCATATGATTTTAAAATCTGGGTTATAGTTTCACCTGATACTTGGTAATTTGTTTTTGTCAAAGTTGCCTATTGCTGACATAAGATGACTTTCATCTAATCTCTCTGCTTCAGACAGGAACAGGAACAGACAGTGGGGAATAGGAATGGGCCTGAACTCATATAACCTTAGGACTCCTAGCCTCACCCAAAGCAAAGGCCTTAACTACCTCCCACTCCATTGTCAGCAAGCATGGTTTTCTGAGACCTTCAGGGAGATTTGGGTGGGTGCTATAGAAGTGTGTGCACAGTCTATTTTTCAAGATTAATAAACCCATATTAAAAGGTGGCAGACAGAATCCAGGAAGATGCCTGAGGTCTCCCCAGCTTCCTACAGAAACAATGTAAAATCAGGCCTCTAAGAGAATTCTGGAGTAATAGGATCCACAGAAAGATAGAGTGAAATACTTTTCCAATCTAAAAGAACTTAGAAGGACTTCAGGAAAAGGTCTCTCTCACACTTGAGTAAGAGAATAGAGCCCAATGAAGGCAATGTCCTAACAAGCAAATAAGAGGCTCTTAGTCATAGCACAGATCAATAATTGAGCTTCTGAGGTCCTAACTCAACAGACCAGCTATGAGGTCTCCAGACTCAGTGTAGCAGGCAAATTGCCAGCCAAGGAATCCAGGCACAACTAAGGCAAGCAACCCCAGCACAATGGGCAAGCTGCCAATCCATCAGGTCCCTTAGTAGAAAGCTGGTGATGAAGTTCCTGGGCCTCAGAACAAGAAGTTTGGGACAGTGCCCTTTGTGCCTCAGGAGCAGAGCTTAATTTTTAAAAATGAGGGGGAAAAAACCAGAAGAGAGTCCTGACTACAGAAAGAAAGCTACTAAGGTAGCAAGGAAGATCCAAACACAAATCAGAAGAGTGCAACAAAGTCAAAATACTTACATAAAAGCCTCAAGGGGAATATGAATTGGTCTCAAGCCCCAAAAACCTTCTTGAAAGGGCTCATTTTTTTAAAATCAAGTAATAGATCTAAAAGAAAAATTGGGGAAAGAAATGAGAAGTGTACAAGGAATAAGAAGGAGACCCAACCTCCCTCTCTCAGAACCAGATAACTCTAACCATAAAATAAGCAAAAATTTAAAAAGAGGAATAGAATTTTCTAAAAATTAGAAATGGTAGGCCTCTGGAGAAAACTGAATAGGTGCAGAAAGGAATATACCTTTTTCTTAGTAGTATATGGCACCTATACAAAAATTGACCATGTATCAGGGCATAAAAACCTCACAATCAAATGCACAGAGGCAGAAATATCAAATACATTCTTTTCAGATCATGATGCAATAGAAATTATGTGTAATAAAGGACCCTGAAAAGATAGACTAAAAACGAATTGGAAACTAAACAATCTAATTCCAAAGAATGAATGGGTCCAACAACAAATCATAGAAATAATAAATTATTTCAAAGAGAATAACAACAATGAGACACCATACCAAAACTTATAGGATGTAGGCCAAAGAAGTTCTTAGAGAAAACTTTATATCTCTAAATACTTATATGAATAAAATATAGAAAGAACAGATCAATAAATTGAGCATGCAACTAAAAAAGCTAGAAAAAAGAACAAACTAAAAATCCCTGATTAAATACCAGATTAGAAATTCTTAAAATCAAAGAAAAGAATAATAAAATTGAAAGTAAGACAATATTGAACTAATAAATAAAACTGAAAGCTAGGGGAAAAACACAGTAAAATAGGAATAAATGGAGTTTTCCTTAAAATGATAAGTAGTATATATCTAAAACCATCTGTAAGCATTGTATGTAATGGGGTCAACCTAGAAGTTTTCTCAGTAAGATTAGGGGTGAGACAAGGATGCCCATTATCATCACTATTATTCAATATTGTCCTAGAAATGTTAGTTTTAGCAATAAGAGAAGAAAAAGAAATAAAAGAAATTAGGATAGGCAATGAGGAAACAAAACTATCATTCTTTGAAGATAATATGATGGTGTACTTAGAAAATACTAGAGAATCAACTAAAAAACTATTTTAAATAATTAATAACCTTAATAAAGTTTTAGTATGTAAAATAAATCCACATAAATTTTTGAAATTTCCACATATTACCAACAAAGACCAGCAGCAAGAAATAGAAAGAGAAATTCTACTTAAAAAAAACTGCAGAAAATGTAAAATATTTGGGAATCTATTTGACAAGACTAACTCTATAAACACAATTACAAAACACTTCACACAAATAATATTGGATCTGGGGTGTCTAGTTGGTGCAGTAGATAGAGCACCAGTCTTGAAGTCAGGAGGACCTGAGTTCAAATCTGGCTTCAAACACTTAACATTCCCAAGCTGTGTGACCCTGGGAAAGTCACTTAACCCCAATTGTCTCAGGGGGAAAAACAATTCTACCTAAATTAATTTATTTATTCAGTGCCACATCAATTAAAAAATTATTTTATAGAGCTAGAAAAAAATAACAAAATTTATCTGGAAGAGCAAAAGGTCAAGAATATTAAGGGTACTAAATGGGGGAAAATGCAAATGAAGGTGGCCTACCATATCAAATCTAAAACTATATTATAAAGTGACAATCATCAAAACTAGTTGGGGCTTGTTAAGATACACAGTGATGGATCAGTGGAAAACATTAGTTATATAAGACACAGAAGCAAATAATTATAGTAATCTACTATTTGATAAATCTAAAGACCCTAGCTTCTGGAATAAAGACTTACTATATGACAAAATAATGCTGGGAAAACTGGACAATAGTATAATGGAAACAAGGCATAAACCAACATCTCACATAATTTACCAAGATAAAATAATTTGATTTATACACAAAGGGTGATACCATAAGGAAGTTAGGAGAGAAAGTAATAGTTTACCTATCAGATCTATGGAGAAGGGAAAAATGTATGACTAAACAAGAGATCCAGAACACTCTGAACTAAAAAATGCATAATCTTGATTACTTCAAATTACAAAGCTTTTTGCAGAAACAAAGCCAATGTAATCAAAATTAGAAGGAAAGCAGAAGGGTTGGAAACAATTTTTGTAGCCAGTGTTTTTGATAAAGGTCTCGTTTTTCAAATATATAGATAATTTAGTCAAATTTTTGAGACTACAAGTAATTCCTCAATTAATAAATGATCAAAAGATATGAATATGACATTTTTAGATGAAGTTAAAGCTACCTGTACTCATAAAACAAATGCTCTAAATCACTATTGATTAGAGAAATGCAACTTAAAACAACACCAAAATACCACCTCACCACCATCATATTGACTAAGATGACAGAAAAAAATGATAAATGTTAGAAGATGTAGGAAAATTGGACTAATTCATTGTTGATGGAGTTATGAACTGATCCATCCACTCTTGTGAGCAATTTAGAACTATGCCCAAAGGGCTACAAAATCTCTGCATATTCTTTGATCCAGCAATACCACTACTAAGTCTGTATCCAAAAGAAACCATAAAATAGGGGAAAGGATCCATATGTACAGAAATTTTTTTTAATTGCTTTGGTGAAAAAATTAGAAATTCTTTGGAGGGGATGTACATAAATTGGGGAATGGCTGAACAATTTGTGGCATATGAATGTAATAGAATGCTACTGTGCTATAAAAAATGGTGAGTAGGCAGATTTCAGAAAAACTTGGAAAGACTCACATGAACTAGTGCTGAGTAAAGTGAGCAGAATCAGGACATTGTATCTAGTAACAGTAAAATAGTGCAATGACCATTTATGAGAGACTAAGCTCTTCTCAACAATACAATGATCCAAGACAATTATCAAACTCATGATGGAAAATGGTATCCACAATCAGAGAAAGAACTATGAAGTCTGAATATAGATCAAAACATACAATTTTCACTGTTTTTATTTTTTTTCCTTTCTCATGATTTTACCCTTATTTCTGATTCTTCTTTCACATACCTAAAGTGTAAATATATTTAACATTATTTGTACATGGATAACCTTTAGCATATTGCTTGTTGTCTTGGGTATTAAAAAAGAGAAATGGGAGGGAGAAAAATTTAGGATTCAAATTCCTATAAAAGTAAATGTTGAAAACTTTATATGTAATTGGAAATGATGCTATCAAATGCCAAAAAAAA
>JAJPUD010000927.1:0-26925 GCA_023553655.1 Myrmecobius fasciatus
TGAAAATGTCCAGCTTCCTAATTGGCGCCTACCAATTTATGACATTGGCAATAGGAAACCAATCAGAAGCGACTGAGCAAGACCTTGCCCAACCTTATAAAACCTTCCTTGGCATTCTGTGAATTCTGTTGTGTGGGAATGCCCAGGTGTGCCCTCATGGAACTGGGAGGGGTGGCAAGAGCCTGGCATAACCTGAATACTGGGTCCAGATGGAGCCTTTCATATAACCATCCACTCCTTTCCTCTTTCTGCCATGGTTTCAATCTTATTTCAAGCAAGGTATGGATTAACTTTTTGGCCAAATCAAGGATGTACCCTGGACTTCTGGAGATGTAGTTGTATCCTTATCTTTTGGGTGACGCTGATCCCAATCTGTCTTTTCCCTCTATTCCTTTTCTCCACTGTTCTCTTTCTAATTTTTCCTGAATGTTTTAAGTTAAACACTTTTATCTGTGCATATTAAAAACAAGCCAACTATAAGTCTTTTGCTTTTAACATAATTTAGCAGATTTGCTTATCCTGTGAAAATCTCTGAACCCCCAAAAGTGAGTTCAGAGGACCAAGATATCAAAGCTTAGGAAGATGAGCTGAGACATTGGAACCAGACAGATTTCTAAATCCTGCTTCATGTTTGTGTGCGCGCATTTAGGGTTATTTTCTGAAAATCTAGAATTTAGCCTCCAAGAATCGAGCAGCTTCTCACATCTATAGACAGGATAACTTCTTAAGGGTATAAGATCCCCAAGGCAGGGCATCATTTGCTTATAATAGTCCTGTCCTTTCATTTGATTCTTAGTCAGAGAACTGTAAAAAGTTGAATATATCTCCAAGATGTCAGTACATTAAATGAAATCTCTTAAACCTCCTTCAACTATTGCTTTTTCCTCTTCTTTTATCACCATCACTCTAATCCTAACTGCGAAAAGTAGAAGTCAACAGAGAAATTCCTGATTGGCCTTTATGAGAACCTGAATTATTCTTGGAGGCCAGTCATTTCATCCTGGGAGTTCTTAGAGGGACCAGGCTATTCATTATGCCTACAAATCTTTCTTGATTATCTGCTAGTCATCAATCTTTAAAGTCACTATGTTTTGAATGCTATTGTAAGACTGTGGGAAAAAGAAAGCTGGTAGGTGAGTTTACTGCTGGAAAGAAATGACCTTCCCTCCTCCACACACCTGCTTTCACCTGGGGAACTATAAAACAGGAGCTTTCAACCACATTCAGCTATACCTCTGTAACCATGAAGTCCTTAATGATTCTAGTCTTCGTGGGTTTAGCTGGTAAGATCCTCTTATTCCTTTCATGTTTCTATCATTCTTTACTGCTTCTGAGTGTCTTCCCCTCTATCAAGTTGTCCTTCTGTCTCTGTTCTTTACCCTGGCTTTCTAAATCCTCCTTGTATGTCTGTCGAGTTTTTCTCCTTCTCTCCTAACAACTCTTCCTTGGTTCTTTGTATAGGTTTTACCTTCCTATTTTTCATTCAAGTCTATCTTTTCTCATATGCATCCACATGGGTTCTTTACTTGAACTTGAACATCTAGTCAAAGAGATGGAAATCAGAGTAAGTGGAAATGGAAGTTTTTGGGGGTGGAGAGAAGGAAGGAAGGAGTAGGAAGCCAAGAAGGAAGTAAACTTTACCAGATTTGAGAAAAGAATGAGATGAACAAAAATATTAAAATTCGGTGAACAGAGGGAGTGAATGTGAATAAAAAAAGGAACAGAAGAAGTGGGAAGGGGAGAGATTTTGCTCAGAGTTTGTTCTGTTTGATGTAAGATCATAGTATTTTTTTTCACAATCTGACCTCCAAAGAAAGATATGTGAAGAAAAAAAAGAATAGAGCTTAATAAGTTTTTGCTGTTTGTTATTTAACTTATTTATTATTCCATTTATCTGTTTATTTATCTATTTACCCATTTATTTGTTCAGTTAGTTCATTTTTTTGAGGCTATGCCAACATAAAAGGCATGACACAAAAAAGCTGAAAAATCATGAGAGAGCAGAATAGGGATGCTCAACATGGTGGGAGACACTGATTTACAGATGGAACTTTCAAGATTTTGAAAACCTGGCCAAATGATGGGGTACTTATATCTGTTCTTTCAAGTGAGTCCAGACATAAGTCTGAAGCTAATGTCAGATTTTCTCTTCTATAAGTTCTGAAAAGATTTGAGAGAGACAATTTCTATTGACCAATGAATTGGTACCTGCCTATTTGTCTCTGTCCTGCTTCTTTCTCATTAGCATTATCCCTGTTCTCTTTAGTGAACCCAAAGGAATACAATCATAGAAATGACTCACAGAAATGATTCAGCTCCACACTCTTTCTGCCTGTTCCCTGTTATGGTATTAAATGGTTGATAAGGTTGATGATGATAAGGAAGAGTAAAGCAATTTTGTTGTTAATGATGGCTATAATTCAAGTAATTATGGAGTCATGTAATCTCAGAATTAGAAATAACCTGTGGTTTGTAAATTAATGAAACCGTTGCTTGTCTTTAACATTGCTAATTTATTATTTCTTGTTCTATTTCCTCCTAAGTTGCTTTTTCTTCTGAGGATGAAGACGATGACAAGATTGTTGGAGGTTACTCTTGTGAGAAGAACTCTCTTCCCTACCAGGTGTCCCTGAATGTGGGCTACCATATCTGTGGTGGCTCCCTCATTAATAAAGAATGGGTACTGTCTGCTGCTCACTGCTACCATTAGTAAGTGATAGATCTGGCCAGCTCTTAACCAATTGTTTCTCAAGAAATACTTTGAGCTTTCATGATGCTATTTGTTGTTTTCTATGTCTGGTATATGCAGATAACTTTCTCAAAAAAATGTTCATAATATATATGCTATCATAGGCTGAATCAATAGAACAATGTACAGAAAAGAGATGCTATATTCCTATTGTGTATTTCTTTATAGAGGCTGCTTGGTTTAATGTTAAAGAGCTTGGGGAGAAAACTCTGCAAAATGGGGGAAAAATAAATTCTGAAAAATTAATCTCTTTGCAGAGGATTTAAGGAGGATGGGAGGAAAGGTAGTGAGGAAAGCAAGCTAGGTCATTAAACTAATCTTAATGATATTTGATTCCCTAAAGGTTAGGGACGGGGTAAAAGACACATCTCTTAATTATTATTTTTTTCTCCTCCACTACTTTTTAAAACTAAGGCAGAGGGCCTTAACATCATACATATATACATTCCCACCTTCCCCATATATATTTGACTTTCTATTTTGAAATGCTCTACAGTTGATTCATGACCAGTGAATCTAAAACTAGATAGAATATATACCCAGGCTGGGGAAAGAATATCACTCCCCTGCCCCCAAAGACACTTCTAGTATTGAGCAAGATTTTCCTTTCCAGCCAGCGCTTTCAAGTGAGACTGGGAGAGAACAACCTCCACGTTATTGAAGGAAGTGAACAGCATATCCTTGCAGCAAAGGTCATCCTGCATCCAGGCTTCAACAAGGAGACCAAGGACAATGACATCATGCTGATTAAGCTGAAAACACCTGCCATTCTCAACAGAAAAGTTGCCCCCATCTCCTTGCCTCGCTCCTGCGCCTCCACAGGCACAAGGTGTCTCATCTCTGGTTGGGGCAACATCTTGAGCCAAGATGGTGAGTTACATTGTCAGCTAGATGATATCAAGAAGTCAAGAATTCAAATGCTGCCTCATAAAGTTGCTAGATATGTGGCCATGGCCAAGCCACCTTAACTTATTCAGCTTAGTTTTCTTCAAATGGGGATAATAATAGCACCTGCTTCCCATGTTTGCTTTGAGGGAAACCTTGAAATGTTGAGTAGATGTTAGTCATTATTCTTATCCTGTCTCATGTTCTTCCTCTTCTACTAGCATCCTTCTTATTCTCTTTAGTAGCACATCCATTAGCCCTCACTAAATCTCAGGATTGCCCCTAGAATGTCAGAAAGAATATTCACATTGTGACCCCAAAGCCCTTTTTTCTGAAGGGTTTCTTCCTTTTCTTTCTAAAATTGCCACTAAATTACTCAAAGCCTCCAAATGATATTGAATGTTTTTCTGGACCAACTACTAAAAGATTTTGCTTCCTTTAACTCAACGGAAATAATTATTAGCTTAATAAAAAAAGGATAGAGCAAAATGAAACAAAATAATGTACAGAGTTGAGAAATTATAAAAGGATGGAGACGTTCCCCAATTTAACATTTTGCCATGTTTCTGGAATCCTGTTCTTAGCCCTGATCCAATTCTATATCTGCATCTAAGACTATTCACTGAGTAAAGTAAGGATAATTCTCCACTTAGATCAAGGGTTCTTCACTTGGGATCCTTGAAGTTTTTTTTCAATATATTAATACTATTTCAACATTATTCATTTCCTTTATAATACCAGGTCTTTATTATATGAATTTTAAAAAATTATCCTGAGAAAGGATCCACAGGCTTCAGAAGAATGCCAGAGGGGTCCAGGATACAATAAAGAACTCCTGCTTTCTATGAAGTATATACTCCTTTACCTCTAACTAATGTCTCAGCCTTGTCCAGATAACTGTAAAAGACTAAATCATTTTCAAAGGCCAATGAGAAGCCTCATGGGTCAAGGTTTCAGAAAACCTGGACTTAAAACCTAGCTCCTATACTTTTTAGCTGTTGCCTTTAGGAACCATCTGTGAAGCTCTCTGGGCTTCTGGTTCTTCATTTAAAAAATGAAAGATTTTGCCTAGATGAAATCTAAGATCTTTCCCTACTTTCAAAGTCTGTTGTTTAGATTTCTGGTGCTCCCTCCAGAGTAACTGACTTTACAATTTTGACTTTTCTGCCACTCATTTTGCCTCTTACCAAGTTAAACTCTAGCCCTCTACCCACTGGTATGGCCTAAACACCAGAAACATTAGTGTTTAATTACCATTCATACCCTCTCCACCTTTTTTCTCTATAAGCAAACACCATCACCAGTCAGGGGTCTCTTTCTATGAGTCTATCTTAAAATTGTTTTTACAAAGTTATGAAAACTTTAAGAATATTATTAGAATAACATAGTGTTTCCCTTGAAGGGCCATCTCACCAAAATTTTTGATTTAGCCTCTTTTAGTAAAACAAACATCTTTTAAGTATCTATATGCTTTATTCAAGGGAGAGACAAATCCTAATCCTCAACAAGCTTCTAGTTGAGGTGAGAGGATAAGACACATATAGAAGTAACTATATTCTAAGCAGGAAGAGAAGTTTCATAAGAAAGATCAAATTGCTTTTGAGTCCAAAGAAGGAAAAAATGCAACTCTTTTCTTTTTTCTGGATTCAAACTCTCTCAGTATCTGTCTTTCCTGATCTCAGAATTAAGCACTCTAGCCAATCTTCTCAGCCTTCTTATTTAACCATCTTTTCTCCACCCTTCCCCATTTTCTTCACAGTTGACTACCCCAAGCTGCTACAATGTTTGAATGTTCCCCTTCTGTCTGATGCTAAATGCCAGGCTTCCTACCCTAGACAGATCACAGAAAACATGGTGTGTGCTGGTTTCCTAGGAGGAGGCAAAGATTCCTGCCAGGTATAACTCTGTTGTTTTGCATATTGGGATCTTAAGTACCTGTAAAGAACCTATCTGTGAATGGGGGGAGAAGAAGAAGGCAATAACCATACAAGCCTCTGGGAATAGAAAGATTAAGGAATTTCCCTCTGCTCAGATCTTTACTTCCTAGAGCAGTCCCAAATTGTGGTGAAAGAAGGTTTATAATATTCAACAGAATCACCTAATCTCCATCTTGGAAGATACCTCAAATGGCTCAAAAGCCATTTAGTCCATTGTGTACTTTACCAATAATCTCCTCTGCAACATGCCCACCAAAGTTTCCACCATGCCTTTGTTTCATCCCTAAAGTTATACTTTGGTGAAGGAAGACTCATCATCTGCAGAGATATCCCAACACACTTTGGCTCAGGCTCAAGGTCCTTGATTCCTATTTAGTGGAAATAGGGAAAGAAAAGCAAAGTATAGAGATGGGGAGGATTTGTGGGAAGGGAGGTAAGAAAGTAGCTATGGGAATCTGAAGGGTATATTAAGTATAGAATTAGGCCAAAACTGGGGTTCTTAACCCAATGTTTATGTATTTGTATAGATGTGGGTAGATGATAGACGACAGACAGATAGATAGATAGTAGATAGATAGTAGACAGACATTTCAATGTAATTTGTATCATTTATAATACTATGAATTTTATTTTATACATTTAAAAAAACATTTATCTGAGAAGAGGTCAAGAGGCTTTAGCAGATTGCCAAAGAATATTCATAAAATTAAAAAAAATTAAATGCCTAGATTAGAAGATTTTTAAACTCTGAAAGTCTATTATTTCAACTTTTAAACTAAAGTAGAAACCGAAATCTCTTCTCTTTTTTTCCTATGCTCCTTATTCATCCATGTTCTCTTTCCCCAGGGAGACTCAGGGGGCCCTCTGGTCTGTAATGGAGAACTTCAGGGTATCATCTCCTGGGGCTTTGGCTGTGCTATAAAGAACTACCCTGGAGTATATACAAAGGTATGCAATTATGTGGATTGGATTGAGGAGGTGATTGTTGCCAACAGTTGAAGTCTCCAGAACCCTCCAGTTTCCACCTCCAATTGGGCTCTGACAACACTATGAAGTCAATAAAATGATAACCCTTTCATTGCCTATGTCTTTTTTTTTGAAGTTCTTTTACTTTACATAAATTTCTTCAGGTCAGATAGGTGGCAACACAATCCTGTCAGAGGATGAGCAACTCCCTTAGAGAGACCAAGTCATTTATTACAATACCTTTAAACCCACAGCACAGTGTAAAGACCAGATCACCTGATATGTAATCATCCATGTAAAAGACACTGGGGGGACCTACTTCTGGTCTCCTTTGGCCTACCTTGTGGTAAAAAAAATTGTTTTCCATTAGCTGCATAGCCAAAATTTTCTGAATCCCTAAAACTACTGACTGAACAATGTCTAACTCTTTTTCTTACACTTGACTACAAGAAGAATGGCCTTTTTAAACTCCATTTTAGACTATCTAGTCTTGTGCCAAACATATTATATTTTAATTTCTTAAATTCTGAGAAATCTCCAAGGAGAGAGATTTTATTTCCTTGATAATCCTATTGATATTTCAAACTCAACAAATCCAAAATATCCCCCCCTCTTCCAATGTCTCTACTTCTATCAAGGGCACCACCATCTTTCCTGTCTCCCAGCTTCTCAAACTTGGTATCATTCTTAACATTTCCATTCTTATTTATCCAAAGTATAAAATCAGTTGCCAAGTTTTGATCATTCTATCTCCATAAAATTTCTCATATCCACCCTTTTGTATTCCCCTCATATTATCACTTCTCTAATTCAGATGTTTATTAGCATTCATTTGACTACTGAAATAGATTCCAAATTGTTCCTCCTACCTTAAGAAGTCCCTTACTCCTACCTATTATTCAAATTATTAACCACTTTGACTCATTGAGTTTCCTAAAGCACAAATAGGACTATGACTCTCCAGTTTTTCCTTATCATCTCTAGGTCAAATGTAAGCTCTTTTGTTTGGCGGTTAAAGTTCTTTACAATCTGGTTTCAAATTGTTTTCTAGATTTATTATCTATAATTCCTTTTCAGGTAGTCCCTAATCCAGCCATACTAGTCTTCCTCATACATAACACTAAATCTCCCATCTCTGTTCTTTTGCATTGACTGCAATATACACCATCCTCTAAGTCTTAGAATTGCTAGTTTTTGTTTTTCAAAACCCATATTAAACACCACCTTCTACATGAAACTTTTCTTGTCCTTTCCAGTTGCTAGCACCCTCCCTGAGATATGTGTGTGTACACATGTATGTATATATGTATGTACATGTGTGTATGTGTGTATTCTTACATCTCACTGTGTATACATGTTTGTGTGTATGCACATGTGTGTATATCCTATTAGGAATGAAAAAATGAATATATATATTCATTTTTTTCTATCCTTATAGGTTGTAAGTTGCTTGCGTAAAAGAACTTTTGTTTAGGTGTGGAGCCTAGAAGAGCAGTAGGTTCTTAATAAATACTCATTAGTTAATGATAACTCTTTTTCTATGTTGATTATACAATATATATTTATATAATAAGTTTATATTCATCCCAAGACAAAGTGATGTCAGATCCCTGCTAAGTATATGGAAACCTTTAAAAGCACCTGTTGGTTCTAATATTTTCATAGTGATTATATTGTGATTTGTTCCATGGGATTTTTTTTATATTAAAATAAGAATAATAGCTGACATTTATATTGCACATAGTATGTGCCAGGCATTATACTAAGCACTTTATAATGGTTGTCTCATTGAATGATTTTTACAACAACCCTGGGAGGTGCGTGCTATTATTATCACTATTTTACAGATGAGAAAACTGAGATAAATAGAGGTTTAGTGACTTTCTCAGGATCATAACGCTAGTAGTAAATGTCTAGGGTAGGATTCTGCCTCAGGTCATCCTAACTCCAGGCTTGGCATTTGATTCAACTATTGAATACCTCATGCCTCTTTGACCTGCTTTTATCTGCCAAGTCTTGAATCCTGCCTCCTTACTTTTTAAACCAACTCTCTGCAGTACTGGTGCTCCTGGGTTAGTAAAAACACCAATGGAGAGAACAAAATTTTGTCCCACCTACCATTCCCCTCCTCACTCAGAAAGACCAAAATGAAGGATTTTCAGAACAATAAGCTCCAAGCAAGACTTATTTAAATAAGCAATGACTGTTAAATGAGAAATGGAATTAATTGCACAAAGGTAAAGATAGTGACCCGAATTATTACCATTTCTTTTGGATGATTAAGCAATATAATGCAGTTATCATGATGAAGAGACCAAAAGAGACCAGAAATCATATCAGCCAGCTTTTAATATCCATGGCTAGCTGTGAGACAGGGATGTCAATACTGTTTGAGAGAAATAAATTCCATGGATTGAAGATGGTAATAGAAGATTACAAGAAATAACACTTTTCCAAAAAAAAAAAAAAAAGGTGGACAGGAAAATGAGTTTGCAGAAAATGTGGCATGAGGTTCTACTAAGCCAACTCATCCTAGTTACATTAATTGATCAATATGGAAGAGTAACCAATACAAATGGGATCAATTTTTGCAGGTCTTCTGAAATGCTCTAGTCTCATAATTGATGACAGTACAATCACCAGAGTATCTGAAGAGTCAAAATTGCAAATGACCCAAAGGGATCAACAATAGAAATAAGCAGAATTTAGCTTATCGTCACTGATGACTCACTTATGAAGTGTCACAAAAGAAATCATTTAGAAAATGTAAGATCAGAAAAAGAGACTAGCTAGTCATGTAGCAAGACTGACAAAAAGTAAATAGATCAGAACTTTTTTTACATTTACAGTCTCAGAAATCAGGGTAACAGGTAACCTGTTAGGTAACAGGACCTGAATGTGAACTCCATAAACTAAGTGATCAAAGGAAGGTTACCAATAGTGGAGTCTTCAAGGAAAATTTATTGGAAAAAAAAACCATGAAATATCATATAGAGCTATGAATGGGTTGCAACCTACAACAATGGAGTGAATATCCACACAGACAGCATCATAAATCATTTGAGATACTGAATTCTCCCCAGGAATAATAGACATAAGATTTTTCAATCAAACTTCAATCTCTCCTTACCTTTTTTTTTGAGAACATTATTCATTTGTTTGTTCATTTAAGAAAGATAAACAGTGTTTAAGTAACTTGACTGTGATCACCCAGCTAATAACCGTCCAGTGTCTAAGGTCAGATTTGAATTCAATGCTCTATATTGTAGCTCCTAGCCCTCCCCCCTTCACATTTTTTTTTAGCAAAGATAATTTTTTATATGTCATAGAGTCTGAGCAGGACTTCTCCCACACAGATTCCTTTTTAATTTAGGCACCCTCAAGATGGATTTCTATCTAATTATATCCCCTTTATTTTTGTATTTGCATCCCTAGTACTTAATACAGCACATAGTAAGTGCTTAAAAGGCTTTTTCATTCATTAATTCCTTTGTCCTCTTCCTCTATTTCTCTTTTTCCCTTCTAGGGACTTAAAAGTCATTCTATTCTGGCAGTCTCAAGGCAGGGAAATGTCAGAATCTTCCTTGCTATGAGTTTTCTAACATTTAAATAACACTGTATTCCAACTGTTTCCATGAATTCAATACATTCATAAAGATGTTCATCTCCTGTGATATCATGTGCCTCCTTTTTTAGCTTTCTCTTTACACTAGTTGTGATGGAGTACTTTAGGTATGTCTTAGCCCCAAACCCATGAATGCAGTCTAAAAGAAAGCATTAATTGCTTGGCTCACTAAGGTAGGGTAATTGCCTGTACCTATAAGCCAAATGACCTTTCCCCTTTCCTCATCAAAAACATGAGTTCAGAAACTGAGCTAGCAAATGTGTCCTTAAAAACAGAGTTAATTCTGCCATGCCTTCTCAACAGAGTTCCATTTTCCTTTGTGTCTCTAACTCAAAGACCATCAGCAGCCTAAGTGGCTCTGGGTCCGATTACAAACACTGGCCATGTAATGACCAGCACTGGAGTGACACTTTTTTTCACATACAGAGATCACTGAATACATATATGGACACACACATATACACAATAAGTATCATTCATTTGCAATATTTTAAGGGCTCTAATATTTCTATTTATCAAATGATGATGTGATTTCATGTCAGGGTATATTATCAGAACTATTTACAGTCTCAGAAATCAGGGTAACAGTTAGGATGTCCCAACTCTTCCCTCTTCTAGTACGGACTCTCTCAAAGATCTCCCAGCTCAAGACTCAAAATGTCCAATTGGGGAATGACCAAACAAGTTGTAGCATATGAATATAATGGAATATTATTATTCTATAAGAAATGTGAGTTTCAAAAAAAACCTTGAAAGACTTATATGAACTGGTGATGTAAACGATGTGAACAGAACCAGGGGAACATTGTATATAGTAATAGCAACATTTTGTGATAACCAGTTAGGATAGTTACAATATACTTAGCTCAATACAGTTATTTAAGACAATTCCAAAAGACTTTCTCTGGAAAATGTCATTCACGTGCAGAGAAAGAATTATGGAATCTGAATGCAAATTAAAGCATATTATTTTCTGTTTTGAAAATGTGTTTTTCTTTGTCATGTTTTTTCTTTTTTTATCCTTCTTTCAAAATATGACTGATATGGAAATATATTTAACATGATTGTACATATATCAGATTGCTTGCTATCCTAGGGAGAGGGAAGGGAAGGGAGAGAAAGAACAATTTAGAACTCAAAATCTTATAAAAAGGAATGTTGAAAACTATCTTTAAATATAATTGGAAAAACAAATACTATTATGTGCAAAACATTTTTTGAAAAAAAAAATCAGGGTGATTATTTATTAAATACTTAGCCTGGGTTGGGTTCATAGTGCCTAGCCAGAACAAGCACTGATGCCTCTAATTCAACAGGCAAAGAAAAATCCTGGACATCTGGAGTTCAATCAGTTTGTATTTTAGTCTAGACCAAGTTTATCACCCTGGATGCCCCAATAAGTATGGCCTCTGCCTAGTCCTCAACTCCTGCATCATTGTCTTCTCCTTTGCCCTGGTCTAAAGTGAAGAGGATGTCTTTCTCTTAGCCACTTGTACAATCGCTGAGGCAATTGGGGTTAAGTGACTTGTCCAGGGTCACACAGCTAGGAAGTGATAAGTGTCTGAAGTCAAATTTGAACTCAGATCCTCCTGACTTCAGGGCCGGTGCTCTATCCACTGCACCACCTCGCTGCCCCACCAATTGTACTCTTAATCCTATACCCTCCAGTCTCCATGAAGTCTCCTTTCAGATCATGCCTCAAATTCTCATTTTCAGTTCTTCTTATTCACTGGCTCTTCCCCTGCTTTCAACAAACATGCCTAAATCTTTTTGAACCTAAAAACAAACAAAACAAAAAACACTCACAAGTCACCACCTTTTTTATGAGCTCATAGTGACTGAAAGGGGTCTTAAAATCATTCTTCAATAACTGGGGAGTCACAAAATCACCACATTTGCTATAAGCTCATAGTGACTTAAAGGGATCTTAAAGTGATAGATTCAAACCCCGCCATCTACATATGAAGAATTCCTTCTCAGAGAAGTGAAATGGTTCTCTTAAAGTCACACAGATATAGTGACAGTAGCAGAATTTGAATCCTTTCACATTTAACAGTTTTTTTCCAGTCTGATAGGGCCTTTCTTATTTTATGAACCAAAAATGAGAGCGCAAGGCATAAAAGATACCGTTTTTACAAGGATTTGTTAAAAATACATTTGCTTTGATATCAGGTTTCCTGAGAAAATCTAGAAAATATGGACACTTCAATTACATCTCAAGCACTCCAAATCCAGGTAATCAAAGTGATTGGTAAGGAGAGAAACAATTCAGAAGATGCTACTGCCCTCTAGTGGAGATAGAAAATAGCTGAGAACAGAAATGAACCTTTTTCTCATACTTGGACAAAAAAAAAAAGAAAAAGAAAAAGAAAAAAAGCCTTCTGTAACAATCCCCATAAGTGGTGATCCAAAACCTGAAAACAGCATAATAACTATCATTATCACCTCCACCATCACCCCCATCACATCATCATCATCATCATCATCATCATCATCATCATCATCATCAATATAACATTTTAACAGCCTCTCTAGGCTAGAGAGGAGAAGGCAGAAGGAATATATAAAGAAAAGCCTGAATGATTAAAATGCTTAGGGAAAGGAGTTAGCCACAAATACATCCCAAATGATACATCCTTTACTCCCAAAATACACAGAAACACTTCTATAAGGGCAATATTGTGAAATACATGTCATGTCAACACTCACACTTGAAAACATAACTTGCATCTATTTTCTCTCTTTAAAAATAAACCTGTTCTGCTCCACAAAAAGAGCAGGTCTAGAGGCAGGCTTACAGTCCCAAGGTAACAGCAATAGTCCTTTCTCCTGCTTAAATGGTCCAGCAACATGCCATTTAAGCACACTGCTAGAGACTGAGCTCCATTGATCTGGATGCAAGCTGTCAGCTTCCCCTTGCTTCCCTGGGGTTCCTATGTTATAACTCTTCTGATATACTTCCTTTTAAGGTCCCTCCTCACCTCTTTCTTCCATGAGAATGGGGTGTAGTCTAGCTTCCCAACATGTATCTGGGGCAATTGGCTCACAGCAGCCAGCACATGAACATTTTCCCACAACCCATTAACATGTATCCTGGTTACCAAATTATTTACAAACTCTCTCAAGGGAAAAGTGCATGGTGCAATGTAAAGAACACTGAATTTTGAGTCATCTGGTTTCAGATGCTATCTTTGCACTTTACTATTCTTCTGTGTGACCTTGGGCTCGGCACTTAGCTAGGGTCTCAGTGTCTTCCCTTCTTAAATAAGAAGAATCATCTGAATCAGATGACCTTGGAAGTTTGTTCCAGCTTAAAACTGCTGACCTTGGGATGATCTTTTCACTGTTAGTTGGACGCAATACCAGATATTAGCTATTCTCTGGAACTAAAGACCAAAGCTGCTCACCTCCAATCTCCTACATCCAGAGCAACCTTCCTACATCCTAGAACTTCCTCCTTGTCCTTACTTCAAAGGTCTAGGCACTGTTGTCTTAGTGCTTTCAGGATACGGTTAGAAAGATAGCTAATTGCTGGCCTCTAACCTTTTCTTATTGTTGATCATGTCTTTACAACTTCCCCATCAGGGCAGATATTTAAATTTAAGTTTACCCTTTAGGAATGTCTCTGTCTTAGTGGCACCCCTTCATAATCTGGCCCCTTCCTACCTTTTCAGATTTTTTACACTTTACTCCACTCCACACAGTTTATGATCCAGTAACACTGACTTACTTGCTGGTCTTCCCTCAAGACAGTCTTTTTTTAAAATAGTATTTTATTTTTTTCCAATTCCATGTAAAGATAATTTTTAACATTCATTTTTTAAAAAATTCTGAGTTTCAAATTTTTCTCCCTCATTCCCTTCTTCCTCCTTAAAATAGAAAGCAATTAGGTTCTCTCTCTCTCTCTCTCTCTCTCTCTCTCTCTCTCTCTCTCTCTCTCTCCCTCCCCATATATATATGTGTGTGTGTGTGTGCATATATGCATATATATATGCAACCATGTAAAATTTTTGCATGTTAATCATTATGTGAAAGAAGAAACCAACCAAAAGGGGGAAAAACATGAAAAAAAAACTGATAACAGTATGCTTTGATTTGCATTCAGACTATATTAATTCTTTCTCTGAATACAGATAGCATTTTCCATCATGTGTCCTTTGGATTCAAGACAATTTCTGACTGTGCATTTTCACTGATTGTCCTCCATGCCTAGAAAGCTCTCCCTTCTGGCTTCCCACATTCCTTCAAGTCTTGGTTAAAATCCCACCTTATACAAGAAAGCTTCCCACTTACCCCTAAAGCTATTGTCTTTCCTATGAAATTATCTCCAATTTAACCTGCAAATGTTATTTCATTAAATTATCACCGGGGACATGTTTTTTTTTCCCTAATCCTCAACTGTATTCTTACTGGTATGCAAGAAAAGTTTTATTTATGATTGGTTGCTTTTCTTTTAAAGGTCCCCATATAGCTATTTGAAAACCTTCTCCTTTTCTAAATCCTCCCCCCCCAACTAAAATCAGCATTCTCTCAACCAATGTCCTTGCCTCTTATTTCTCTAAGAAAAGTGTAGCCCCATGTCCTGAATTTTCTCATTTTCCTTTATTTATACATCAGAATCTCTCTACTTCCTCACTCATCTCTTCTTCCTTTTCTTTCTTCTCAGAGGACACAGTAGAATTTGTCTTCTTTGCTGATTCATTGACTTCTTCTATCCCTCAAAGTATAAGTGACCCTCAGAAGTGATACTGTCCTAGCCCCTTTCTCTCCATAAACTCTCTCTATACATAACATTATCTATTCTTCTGGGTTATATTTACCACTTTTATTCATCTGACTCATATATCTACAATACATTACACCTCAGTGCCATGTCTCCCACTATCTGTTAGACTTCACTTGTTTGTACCACCAACATTTGATATTCAATATACTCCAAGCTATTTTTTTATCTTTTCTCCTCCACACATACCTTATGTCTTTTGATGACTTCCACCATCCTCCAAGTCACCAAGCTAAATACCTCAGATTTATCTTCTACCTTGTCTTTCACATCATTACCATGACCCATCAATTCTATCACAACAAGCCCTCTCACATGTGTTCTCTCTACTTACTATTACTAATCACCACTCACCTAAATCCTAATAAAATCCTCACATTTGTGTGAGTTATTTGTGCACATTTTGTCTCCTATGAAAGAATATAAGCTCTTTGAGGGAAAGGACTACTTCATCTTTGTCTTTGTGTCTTTGCAGTTTCTTGCACAACTAATAAATGCTTGTTGACTGATTTATTGATTATTATAGTTTCGTATTCTGCCTTTTTTATTTCTCTCCTTCTATAATGTATCTTTTAAATAAATTCTAAAATAATCTTTGTAAGACATATGCTTGAAAATGTTCTTTTATTGCACAAAAACCTTTGATGACTAGGTAGGATATTTTAATCTTTTTTTAAAGTTTTCTTATCTTTTTTTTAATCCTATAGAATAAAAGACAAACTCTTCAGCCTTTCATTTAGGTAAGACTACAATCTAGGCTTTGGTAATACAGACCAGAGTTTTTAAAAGAATCTAATTCAATAATCTTTCGGGGGGGAATGGATATTTAATAAAATAGAGAACTTTCAAGCATTCCTAATGAAGGGACCAGAGCTTAATGGAAAATCTGATAAACACAAGTCTCAAGAGAAGCATAAAAAGAGAACATGAAAGAGTAATTATAAGAGTCTCAATAAAATTAAACTGTTTACATTCCTATATAGGAACTAATTAGTAAGAATTTTATCATTATTAGGGTAATTAAAAGAAATTTATATAGAAAGGAGATGTGAGTCAATTATGTTGAAATGATTTGAAAAAAAGAAGATGAAAATGTGAGAAAGAGGGATGCACTGGGAAAAGAAGGAAAGGAGAAATAGAATGAAAAGAGGTGTCATATAAAAGCTGCACAAAAAAAGAACTTTTACAGTGGAAGGGAAAATGGTGAGAGTGGACAATGCTTAAACTTACTGCCATTAAAATTAACTAAAAGAGGGAAGAGCATATATAATTTGTGTGTATATATACATATATTATATGTATATGTACTTATATATATTACATATGTACATATATATGCAAATGTAGTTATATAAAACATAACTTAATAGAAGAAAAAGTAGAGGAAGGGGCTAAGAAAAAGGGAGGAATGACAAAAGAAAGGATTATAGGAGGCAGTAGTTAAAAGTAATTTTGAGGAGGGAAAGAATAAAAAGAAACAAGAAACAAGAAAATGGGATGGAAGGAAATATAGTTAGTAATTATGAATATGAATGGGATGAGCTCACCCATAACATGGAAACAAATAGGAAACTACATTAGAAACTAGAATTCAACAATATAGGAGACCCTCTTGAAACATAAAGCACACACACAAAGTTAAAATAAAGGACTAGAACAGACTCTAATATAATTCTAATAATGAAAAAAAGGCAGTGTAGCACTCATGATCTCAGATGAAGCAAAAACAAAAATAACCCCAATTAAAAGAGATAATCAGGGAAATTTTATCTTGCTAAACTATCATAGACAATGAAGCAATATGTAAAAAAAATTACAGCAATTATCTCCAATAAAGAAAGACCTCATTTCTTAAGTATAAAAGGAACTGAGTCAAATTTATTAGAAAAAAAAAACAAACAAGAGCCATTTTTCTATTGATAAGAGGTCCAAGGATATGAATAGGCCATTTTCAGGAGAAGAAATCAAAGTTATCTATAGTCAAATGAAAAAATGCTTTAAGTCACTATGATTGGAGAAATGCAAATTAAAACAACTCTGAGGTATACCTCACAACTATCAGAAATGACAAATTCTGGAGATAGTAAGGAAACTATAGATATACTAATAAATCTTTGGTGGAGCGGTCCAATCATTCTAGAGAACAATTTGTAATTATGCCTAAAGAACTATAAAACTGTGTGCACCAGTAATTCCACTCCTAGGTTGGTATCCTAAAGAGATCAAAGAAAAGGGATATTGATACAAACTACATAGAGAGAAAGAGAGAGATATAGAGACAGAGATGTGTGTGTGTGTGTATGTGTGAAATAAAAATTCAGCTTTTTTTGTAGTGGCAAAAAATGGAAATTGAAGAAATTGAAGAGATGCCCATCAATTGGTGAATGACGGATCAAGTTGTGGTACATGATTGTGATAAAGTACTATTGTTCTATGGGAAATGATGAGGTTAGTGATTTCATAAAAATATTCTGAGACCAAATCAACTGATGTAAAGTAAACTGTGAAAAACCGGGAGATTGTTAACAGCAAAGCTGTAATGGTGATCAATTGTGAAAGATTTAGCTACTTTGATCAATGATCTAAGACAATTCCAAAGAACTGATGATGAAAATAGTCCTATCGAATTACAAAGAGGGAACTGATGAACTTTGATTGCAAAATAAAGTGTATTTTCTCATTTTTTCTTTCTTGCTTTTCAAAAAAAATGTAGCTAATAAGGAAATATGTTTTAAATGCTTTCACATGTACAATTGATATCCTATTGCTTACTTTCTCTCAATGGGTGGGGGAGAGAATAGGAAAAAAGAAGAGAATTTAGAATTCAAAATTTAAGAAGAGAATATTTTTCTTAATAATAGCTTTTATTATTTAATAAATTATATTTATTATATTATTAATGAATATTAATATTTATATACTAAATATATAAATAAATTTTAAATTTTTTTAAAGATTCAAATTCAAGTTTCCTGGGATATAGTTTGTAGATTTCTTTTCCCTTTTCTGAAAAGTGGAAGATTTGATCTTATTCAGCCTTATAGTTTCTTTCCTATTTCTCCATGGTTTTTCAAATATCAGTCCTCATTGAGAATGCCTGATGGATCATTAGAAAGATGTTTGTCTAGCTAGGTGGTAGCCCACAGGAGTTGGGTTCTGTTAAGAGAACCTCTTGCATTAGAGAGGATGAGTGAACATTGGAAAGAAGACTGACACAAGCTTGGACACATTTCCCACAATGGAAACTAGTTTAGGGTTTTTTTTTTTCTTTTAAAAGACTGAAACTGTATTTGAGTTATAATTGGCTTAAGGAATTCAAGTTCAGTTATCAATGTAGCTTCTTGGTCTGCTATTTATAACAAGTCATAATGAGCTCCAGTTGGCCTCCTGATGTTTGACCTATAGATAGTCATTCAGAAGTAGGAGAGTTGCACTCAGATAAATTCTAAAGTCCTCTCTGAATATTCTTCTCTTGCTATAATTCCATATATCTCCTTTTGTTAATAGTCATTTCTTCTATAAGTGTTTTCATTTTATTCTGATAGCAAATCTAAAGTATCAAAAGATTGGCCTGAGTCAGATATTGCCTGAAATACTATTCAATCAGGCCCCACTAAAATGCCATCTATTCCATGGAATCATGGTTACTTGATGAAGAAATGTATCTAATGCCACCTACTTTCCTGATCCCCTGGTTTGAAAATGGTATCTCAGAACTCTAATAGCACTTTTCTTCTATCTTATACATTTATATATATTTTTACTTTTGAACTTTGTGTGTACTATGTATGATATTTACTAGATTGAGAAGTCTTTGACAGGCAAAGATACATCTTATTTTTTGTTCATATGATGCTTTGCATATAACAAGTACTTAATAAATATTTCCTAATATGGTATTTTATAGACTTCTACCTGAAGCTGCTTTTTGATATAGGCTGTTTCTTAAAAATAATTTATTGGAATCATTCAGTGACTCTAGTATGTTGAAGGATCCCAGATTCATGAAATAAAGCATATTTTATGGCATTATTCAGTTCTAAGAAATAACTTGCCACATATACTCCAATCATCAACCATCATTAAAAACAACAAAAATGACACCAACATTAGGAATCTAACTGAATCTTTCATAATGAGATATTTAAAAGTTGGGCCAAATTCAATATTAAATTTAATAAGGATAAGTATTTTATACTTGTGTTAAAAAATCAATTTCACAAATACAAACTAGGAGAAATGTGACTGTTGTTGACTTGGTTTTTAGTTATGTTTGACTCTTTGTAACCCCATTTTGGGTTTTCTTGACAGAAATATTGAAGTAGTTTGCCATATCCTTTTCCAGCTCATTTTATACAAGGAAACTGAGACAAACAGACTTAAAATGATTTGTCCAGGGTCATACAGCTAGTAAGTATTTGAAGTCAGATTTGAATTCGGGAAGAAGAGTTTTTCTAACTCCAGACCCAACACTCTGCTCATTACACCAAGATGACTAGTAAGCAGTCAATTTGGGGAAAAAATAAAGTTCTATGGTGCTTACTGTATAGTGAACTGGATGCAAGAGAGTAACAAGGAAGCCAAGACAGCAAAAAGTAGGGATTTAAGATAGGATAAGACAGAAAATAGTCTTGCTGTTCTCTGCTCTTGTTAGACCATATCTACAGTAATATATTTAGTTCTGGGCACTACATTTTAGGAAGGATTTTAATAAGTGGGAAGAATCCAGACTAGGTCAAAAGCTTTGAGTCCATAACATCTGAGGGTGAATTTAATGTGAGGAAGACTTGGGGAAAGTAAATGTTTTCATACACTCAAAAACATCCTGAGGAAGATGATTAAATAGTACTGCTTGACTCCAGAAAAAAGAACTGGGAACAGTGGGTGAAAGTTGCAAAGAGCTAAGTTTAGTCTTGATGAAAGGGAAAACTCTTAAAAGTAGAGCAAGACAAAGGGCAATCTCCTGTCTTAAGAAGTCATGGATTTCCTAAACTGGGGATCTTTGAGCCAAGACTTAATGACCATTTGTCTTCTACACAGTAGAAGAGACTTTTTTTTTAAGTTGAGTCAGCCTCTCATGTTCCTTTCAACTCTGCAATTCTCTGATTCTTCTTTACTAAAACATAAAATTATGCACTATCATGTTGGCAAGGAGACTAAACAACACAATTGGCTAATATATTCGTTACTACCCAAGTGTATTTATCATAAATAGACATATGGCAGATAATGTAAGGCTTTTAAATATAACAGGTTATTGTAAATAGAGCAGATTGCCAATGCTAACATGTCATGATGCTCATCAAAGACTTAATTTTCCTGGAAGGAACATGTCTTCTAAATCTGTTTGGGGGAGGAAGGGGACTCAATTTGAGAAAAGTTTGCCCTGGGTAATTAATGCTTTGTAGGAAGAACCTCAGACAAACACCAAGTAAACAATTAGAGATTCCAGAACTTTTTCATCAAGTTAGAAACAAGACAAAGTTTCCCTCTTCCATTTCTTTCCATTTCATCAGTTGATCCATAATTGTTGCTTAATTTGGGAAAAATTATTCCAAAGTTAACACACATAAAAATCAATTTACCTGCATAAAAGTCATACATCATTGATTTACTTACATGTAATGCTATGTTTTATTTACCCAACTCATCAAAAGAAATGCTTAGACATTTTGGCCACTTAACCAGAAAATATCAGACATCAAAATGAGCTACTCCAAATATAAACCCTCCAGCCTATAACTGATACTTCTCTGAACTTCCAGTTTTATCTTCCACTGGCACTATGCCAGGTACAACATATTCTAGCTTACCTGGAATATGCAATATCTCATGGTTTATGACTTGCTGAAGTCATTTCTTTACCTGGTTTGTTCTCACCCTTCTTCTATTGATCTTTCAAGATCCAGTTCAAATATTACATTTGTCATGAAAATTTCCCTGATTTCTCAGTCACAAATTAATTTCTTTCAATAAACTATGTAATGGGGATAATTAAACAACCTCCCCCCACACACATTCACTCCCATTTATTGGCTCATAGACTGCTTCTTATGGGTCATGTGGCTGATGCAGCTGAAATGTTCCATTGAAATGATACAGCAATCTATAGTCCTGTGATGGCAGCAGGGGGAACAGAATGCATCAAAGAGAATTGGCTACTGAGCCAGGAATAGCCACCTATTGAATAGACTTTAAAAGAAATGCAACTTTCTAGAAGTAGAACTCAGAATATAAGGAGTGAAGTAAAGAATAAGAAGGCTAGAAAAGTGGCCAAGGGTCAGGTTGTGATGAACTTTTAATGTCAAAAAGAAGTTTATATTTCATCCTCTGATAATGGGAGACACTTCTGATTAAGCAGAAAGGTGGCATGATCAGGCTTAAATTTTAGGGCAAGTAGTTTGACAGTCATAGTTCTTTCATTTAAGTCCATTGAAGGGATGGTGAAAGCCTAAACTATTGTTGTTGTTATTATTATTATTATTATCTTCATTCTTGAAGAGGGCCAATAATATGAGAATATCTTTAATTGTGTATGAATTGGATTTATGCAAGGTAGGGCTGAACAAAGTCATCAGTCTTAGTCTTTCCTCTGGAATCATCAAAGTTCAGTGATAAAACAAAAGTTAAAAAAAAAACTGATGATGGTCCAGGATGCAGGGGTCTCTGTGTATTTAAAGAGGAAGCTAGAAATTACAGGATTTGATAACTGATTTTCTATGGAGAAATCAAGAATGAGAAGCCAAATATGACACCAAAGATACGAACTAGATTATGGGGCCCTTGGCAGCAATAGGAAAATTAAATGAAATGAAAATAAATCATTTTATCTTATGCTCAGCTATCACCTACTTCTCTTACATGTCATCTTGGAAATGGAATTTCCTTTGGAGCTGTCACAACACTTTGCTTACACCTTCATTAGGTATTCACTGGGTCCTACTTTGTATTATAGAAATGTGCATATGTTGTGTCATTTTCCCTTTTCAGTTCTTTAGTGATCAAGGACCAAGAATATTTGCATCCCATCATGTGAGCAATGAGTTCGTAGAAGCAAAAAAGATTTCATTCCAATCACAATAGTTCTTAATTAGAACCTTAGATGCCTTTCTTAAATTAATTACAAAAGGCTTGAATTCTAAACGTCACATATATGGTAAAAAATGGGCATCGTAAAGGGTAGACTATGACATATAATAAGAAAGGATAGAAATAGTTTTACCTTCAATTCCAGTGCATATGCTGCTAATAGAACTGGGAAGTGTGTGTATTGCATATTTGGGCTTTGCTGCTTTATTCTATGCTTGAATTCTATGAATATTAAAAAATTAAATGAAATTGTTTTTATGTTATCATTTCACACTTAAAACTGCCTGACATAAAAATAGCATTTTTTAAACTGGGGTTTACTTTTGTTAGGTTTTTTTCAACTGCAGAGAAAAAGGGTTTTCAATCCCATGCACAAGACACATAGAAGACTTTCCAGAGGTCATTGGAATCATTGATCAGAACAGTTTCAATTTAGCTCTGTGGAGAGAAGGCATGCCTCATAAGACTTAGAAAAGTAATAATGAAAATTTTGATGATAAAAAATGTCTAATATTTATATAGTATTTTAAAACTTGAAAAATATTTTATATGTGTATTGGGGATGGACGGGACCTTGAATCATTTCCTGATATTTTTTGACTGGTTATAATTTGAGTGACCCTGTTGAAGTTTAGGGTTAGCTGTTTCAAAATGGCAACACCATGTGATGATGAAAAAATCTTCTAGTAGGCTATGGAGTGAGAAGAACTTTTGATTCAGGGACTGCTAAGCCCAAACTGAGGAGACATAGAAAAGGGATAACATGTCCTTTTGTTGCCCCTTCCCTTTGTAGCTGTGAGCTACAAGGCAAAAAAACCTGCTCTGGGCTGCCTCCCCACAATCAGGTTGGTGAAGGGAGGCTGCCCCTACTGTAAAATGGGGTCAACAATAGTATCTGCCTCCCAGGGTTGTCATGAAGATCAAATGAAATAATATTTGTAAAGTGCTTGCTTAGCACAGTGCAAGGCACATAATGGACCCTTAATAAATGCTTATTCTCTTATTCTATTCCTTATAACAATGGACATTGATATAGCACATTATGGTTTACAAAGCACTTCATTCCAATAATTCTCTGACCTAGGTAGTATCTACCTTTTTATTTTACTATACCCATTTTTTTAAGAGTTGAAGAAGTTGAAGAAGTTAAAATGATCTTCAATTACACAACAAACAAATATCAAGGATGGAAATCAAATTCAAAGATCAGATGTATTTGTAAATTGGTATCAGTAAATATTTGCTATATTGAGAAACTCAAGGAAAAAGCTACAGGACCTGAAAATGAATTTCAGATCATTGATAGCTAAATAGGAACCAGATTAACAATCTTTATCTCCATTTCTTACTCACTAAAGATAAATTATCAAAGCTTGAAGGTCTCTAAAATATGTTCTTGTGAATAACAGAACCATAGAAACTCAAAGGTGGAAAGAAAGATCCTTAAAGATCTAGTCCAAACAGTTTGTTTTATAGATAAAGAAAATGATTTAATGAATTTCATTGTTTAATTTATTGTGGACTCTTTAAAATGAATTAAGGAAACAAGTAGTTTGTTGCAAAGATTGCATCTGAGATTGGGTTTTGAATTTCTGGACCACAATTTAAAATAATGGAATCATGGACATGTTGGCAAGAAATGGAGTACACATAATAACTGCTAACAAAATAATACATTTTAAGTGGTCAAAAGTTATAAACAATTCTTGAATGAAGAATTTCAAACTATTAGCAAATATATGAAAGATTGCTCTAAAATGTTAATAAAATATAAATTAAGATATAAATAAAAATAACTTGGAGGTTCACCTGATATCTTCCAAATTGGCAAAGATGGTCAAATATGGAAATTGTCATTGCTGAAATTGTCCCAGGAAGACAGACACTCTGATACCTTGATGGTGAAGATATAATTTTGTTCAGTTATTTTGGAAGGCACTTAGGCCATAACCTTAAAAAGTGACTAAAGTTTTCATTTCCTTTTACCTGTATTTCCCACTGTTAAGTTGATAGTCCAAGAAGATTGGAATTTCTGTGCTTGTTAAAAACACAGAAATAAAAATACCATATATGCAAAAAATCTATGAACCAAACAAAAAACTCGAAGTAACACAAAAAATAACAAAGAAAACAAAAAATTGAAAAAAATAGATGCCCACTGAATGCGATATGACTGACCAAACTGTGACACATGAATATAATGTAATATTACTACTACTAACAATAATAATAATAAATAATATGTAAATAATAAATAGATAACAAATACTAATAATAATAACAATAACAATAAGAAATGAAACATGAAAAATTCAGGAAAGTGAGGGAAGAGTTATATGAACTGATGCAGAACAGAGTAAGCAGAACAAGAAAGTTAATACATCCAACAATTACAACAATGTAAATGGAAAGAAGAAAAATGTGAGAAAATATAAAGACTAATCTTGGTCCCAGAAAAGAGCTGAAAAAAATATACTTCCCTTCTCTCTTTCAAAAGTGGACTGAGTATGCAGTACTGTTTATCCTATCAGACATGATCTTTATATTGATTGTTTTCATTGGCATGCTTTCCCCCCTTCTCTTCTAAAAATATTACTATTGAGGTTGATTTGGTAGCTAAGGTAGAGACAAGGAATCTATTTAGAAATCAAGTTTTAAAAAGATATTAATTTTTAAAAAGGGCTTGCTTAAAATCTAATAAGTGTTTTAAAACTGAAAAGAGTAGAGAAATAGAACTGTTTTCTAAAGTCTAAAGCTTCTACATTATATGGTATATAGTATACTGTATGATACTGTATGAAAAACATCAATAAAGAAGTCCAGAAATTAAAGAACAAATAGAAGAACTTTGTTCTTTTGCCTCTCATATACAACTGAATATTATATAGGTATTGAGCAATGTGAACCAGAATTTGTAATCTGACATTATTGGAATCACTGAGATTTGATGGATTGAGATATAGGATTGAAATGGTAAAAGAGGAGTGGAAGTGGGATAATAGAGAAGAGAAGGTTGTAGGATAAAATTTTATGGGAAAATACAACTCTAAGGTGTTCATTGATAGCATTCAATGAAAATCAACACAAGCAGAAATAGTTATTCCATGTATTGTATTTGTCATATAATTTATCCTATTTAGCATGTATTAGATTACCCGTCATCTAGGGGTGGGGGATGGGGGGAAGGAGGGGAAAAGCTTGAGAAAAAAAAGTTTTTGCAAAGGTCAATGTTGAAAAATCACTCATATGTTTTGTAAATAAAAAGCTTTATATAAAAAAAAAGAAATAGAGTTATTCTATGTAGGGCAGATCAACAAGATGGTGGGAAATAGATAATATTCTCTTTCTCCCTCCCCCCCACTAAAATGTAAGTTCCTCAAGAGAGGGACTCAAATTTTTGTGTATGCTCCTAGTCCTTATAAAAGGGTTTTGACATAGTAAGCAGTTAGTAAAGATTTCATTCATTTATGCATGAGGAATCTTAGAAACAGATTCCAAGGTTTTCACAGTGAACTAATTCTGGAGATTTTAAATTTTTCAGACATAAAAATCACAGCATTGTGACTTAGTGGATAAAGAACTGATACTTGCAGTCAGAAGGAAATGGCAAACCACTTCAGTATCTCTACTAAGAAAATCCCAGTTGGGGTCAAGAATAGTTGGATACAATTTAGAAATGACTGATCAACACTTGTAGTCAGGAAGACTTGAATTCCAGTACTGACTCTAATACATACTCTGGAGATTCTGGGTAAATTTATTAACTTTCAGTGCTTTGTGCTTTATGAAACTCTTTGAGACTCTGTGTGTGTGTGTGATCTTAGAATCCATCTTAGAATTTGTGACAGAAATGTAGACGAAATACAAGTAGTGTGTCCACATGGATTATAGATTTCAGAAGAGCAGATTTCAAATTGATCAAGGAAAGGATAGATCAATTCCCATAGATTAAAATTCTATAAGGAAGTCATCTGAAGAAGGATAGAAACCATTCAAGAATGAATTGTTGAAGGCACAAAAGGAAATTAAAATGGAGCAAAGTGGGTTGTTTAAGGAAATCTATAGGAATGAAAAGAGAATTAGTGAGCAATTTATGTGTGTGTTTTTTAAGACATGCAAAGAAAATAGAAGGAAGATAAAAAAAAATGGAAGATGAATATAAAAGCAAAAGTTGGAAGACTATTGACAAGTATTAAGCTTAAAATGCGCTGAGATTGTCAACGAATAATAAAGACCACAGAAGAGTTTTTTTAAACTATGTTGAGTAAAAGAGGAAGTACAAAAAAGCAACACAATTACTGCTCTAAGTTTGTGATTCAGTATTGACAGATGAAGGAAAAGGAAGCAGAATAATCAAAATCTTATTTCATTCTTCTTTTTTTTCACTAAGCATAATGATTTTGGACTCAAAGGGACAAAAGAAAAATAGCTAGCAGTGTGTTGAAATCCAAGATAAATGAAGAGACAGGAAGAGAGCACCTAACTTGCTTTAATGAGTTCAAATCATTAGGCTCAAGTGAACTCTGTCCCATGATACTAAAATAACTGGTAAACGTTATTGCCCAGACATGGGAAGTTTTCTTTGAAAGATCATGAAGAAAGACTGACAATGAACAGATGATGTCACAATTTTCAAAAAAGCAAAGAGAGAATCTGCCAATTCTAGGTGATATTGAGCTTGGGTTCAATTCCTGACAAAATTCTAGAACACATTAATAAAGGGATGGCTAGTAAACATCTCTGGAAAGAAAGTGGTGATCATGAAGAGCTACAAATACCCTCTGGAGATTCTGGGCAAGTCTATTGATCTTTCAGCGCTTTGTGCTTTATGGAACACTTTGAGACTCTCTCTCTCTCTCTCTCTCTCTCTCTCTCTCTCTCTCTCTCTCTC
>JAJPUD010000927.1:26935-122406 GCA_023553655.1 Myrmecobius fasciatus
TCTCTCTCTCTCTCTCTCTCTCTCTCTCTCTCTCTCTCTCTCTCTCTGTGTGTGTGTGTGTGTGTGTGTGTGTGTGTGAGAGACAGAGTTGAGGAACTTGCCCAGGACCACACAACCTTCGTCTGAGGCCAAATTTGAATTCAGATTTCAAATTTGAAATCTGAAGAACAGATTAACCCAAAATAACTTTGCTTTTTTTAATATTGGTTATTAGACTGATAGGTCAGAAGAATCCTATAAATATGTTTTGCTTAACTTTTAGGTAAACATTTGATGAAAGTTCTCATGCAATTCTGATGAAGAGATATGACTAGATGATAAATAGACTGGTTCAGAATTAGTTAAATGGCTAGATCCAATGATTAATTTTAAAATGGCATAATGTGGAAGGGGAAGGAGTAACCTCAAGGATATATCCTGTTTATTTGCATTGTAATTAATGATTTGGATTAAGATAAAAATGACATACTTATTAAGTTTTAATATGAGGTAAGACCAGGAAGAAAAGTTAAAGTGTTAGATTACAATGAAGCTTCACGATGGTCTTGGTGACCTCAAATGTTGTGGTCTATCTAATTAGGTGGATTATGATCATAGACTTAGAGCTAGAAGAGACTTCCTCATTTTATCTGGAATCGGCAGCCAGAATTCTGGGTTAATATGGACAAGATCTGACTTTGGAGGTTACTCCCATTCTGAGTCACTATCTCTTTCTCGCATCTTGGCCTACTAAGAGTTCTCCAAGAAATCTCAGAATATAACTAACAGTAACAAGATTCCCCCAGTTCTGTAGAAATATTCAAGTTAACACAGAAAGTAGGCACTGAACAATTTATTTTATCTCGCAGAAGGTACAGAAAATGTCAAAACATCATAAACAAATGCATAAAGCATAAAAGATCCCAAATAGCCTATCAATTATCAGTATTATCTCAGCATTTCAATGAGTCTCATTCTTTTTTTTTTTTTTTTTTTTTTTTTTGCTGAGGTAACTGGGGTTGAGTGACTTGGACAGGGTCACACAGCTAGGAAGTATTAAGTTTCTGAGGTCAGATTTGAACTCAGGTCCTCCTGAATTTAGGGCTGGTGCTCTTTCCACTGTGCCACCTAGCTGCCCCATGGGCCACTTAGCAGCCCCAATCTCATTAATTTTTAACAAGTTTCTAAAACCCTCAGGACTTAGAACTATACTCTTGGTTTGAAGTTCCCTAGAAGGAAAATTTACTAGGAGATCCATCTTATCCAAATAACTTACTAAGATAGTGAAGTACCTGTTTTAGCCCTTCTTCTCCCACTTCCCATGGTTTTAGTTCCTTAATATTTGGTCCCTTATTGTTGAGGTATCTGTACAATACCTTTCCTCTCTCTGAGAGGGTACACTACTAAAAAAAATTCTTCTCTCAACAAATACTCACCAGACATTCAAACTTTCAGATGCTCCTGGAGCTAGTGTTGCCCTGGAAACCTTTTTCTTTCAATAGATGGCTGAACTTTTAGATTCCTTGAACTTGGGGTTATCTGTGAAACAATTCCAAAGCTAGTACTGCAAAAGACTATTTCCCTCAGATTCTCCCTTGCTTTTCAGAACTAGGAAATTGGTGTTCAGGAAGGAAAACAGAACAAAATATTGTTTGGGAACCTTCTGGTTTAGGCACATAGACAAGCATGTATCTACCTTCACCATGTTCCTCTCCAGAAAGTCTCAACCTTCCATCACTGTCCTAGCTGCTCTATCTCTTGAGAGAAAATCTACTTTGGGGTCTCCTTTCTTAAACTTGTGTTCATAAAATAGAAAAGAAAAATAAAGGTGGCTAAGAACCCAGGAATCCTTCTCTAAAGCTTCATAGATAGGAAACATCAACTTATCATTTCTGCCAAAAGGCAATCATAAATAAGACTTATATGGGCTGGGACAACACCACCTGCTATACATTCAGGATCTTTCTAGATGAAAAAATGACAGAAAGCCTAAAAGAACTCCATCAGCTTCCTTTCATAAAATCAGTGCAAAGAAAGTGACTGCTCCCAAAGGAGTATGTCTTCCCAAGAATACAAACCAATCAGTAGGCAACTCCAGCTAGCAAAACCCATTCTTCAAGAGGTGCCAAAGGGTGGTTCCAAACTAAATTAGTCATCTTGGGGGCATCCCCAATCTATGAAACTTAATCATATAACTTAATTCTTCTTAAAAAGGTGTTGATGGGCATGTCCATACATGCCATAAGGAGAAGCTTTCAAAAGTTCAAAACAAAGGTTTGCCACTCTATAAGCTCAACAAGTTGATCTGGGAACTCCCTTGATAACCCCGCTACACAGAGATGAGGAAACTGAGGGCTACAAAGGTGGAGTTGCCCAGGGTCAAGTAGACCTTGGCACTCAGCATTGCAGTTCAAACGCAGGTCCTTTGATGGCATGTAACATTATAAACCTAGGTTTAAAAAAATCAGTTTTATACACACATATAAAAGAGGTGAGGGAATGGAGCTAGAAAGCAGTTCATCAGACAAAGACTTGGGAGTTTTCATGTGAAAGTTCAATATGAAACATAAGTGTGATAAGGCAACAAAAGAGCTAATGCTGGATGAGACCCATTTAAGAGAAGCATCAAATGCAGGACTAAGGATATAATAAGCTCTGCTATTCTCTGCTCTAGACAGACAATATCTCAAGTATTTTTAGTCCTGGGTACCATGTTTTAGAGAAGACACTAATAATCTGGAGAGTTCCCAGAAGGGAATAATCAACCTGAGTCCATCCTGTTAATTTTTCAGGATCAGTTGAAGGAACTGGAGCTGTTTATTTTGGAGAATGCCAGACATGATAGCTACCTCTAAAGAGCTATTATACAAAAGAGTGATTCGGCCAATCCTATTAGATCCCTGGTGTAAAATAAAGCTTCTTAACAATTAGAGCATTCTAAAATGGAATGGACTATCCATGTTGGTATGGATTCTTTTTGGAAAGGATGCATGATGGTGTTTAAAGTATGTCATGATGGGCATTCTCTTTCCAGGGTGCTTAGACTACATGACTTTCTGAGGGCATCTGAACTTTGTGGATCATTGGATTTGGAGTCGGAAAAACCTAGATTTAAATCCTGTCTCAGATACATATTGGTTGTATGAACCTGGACAAGTCAATTGTGCTTTTCCACCTTCATTTTCTTTGAAGAGTGTTGATATTTTGATGAGTTTTGAATAGCCAGTAATGGCCAGCATTGCCGGATTACAGATTTAAAGCTAAAGGAAGTAAATTTTGAAGTCATCTTTTTCAACCTCTTAATTTATAGGTGAGGAAACCTCAAGTACTTTGGTTAAACAAGCGGTAAGTAGCAGAGACAGGGTTTGAATTTAGATCCTCTACAAATCTAGCACTCATTCCATTGAGCCACATTGCCTCTCAGTTATTACACAATAATGGTTGTCTCTTCATTGGTTAGTAACCAAGAGGAATGTGCAATATAATCAGCAATGTTTTGTGGGCAAAAAAGTTCACTATAACATCATTCAAGAGATGATGATGACACATGTTGAGTTTGTTACAAAGTGAGGTTAAAGAATAACAGATTAATGCTCTATATACTGCATTGATTCCCCTGTAAAGACCTAGAGGACCATTGCTTCCCATGAAAACAAAATTATGGGAGAACGTGAATGTGATTCACATAGGTGATGGAAGCCTTGTGATTTCCACTCTGCAAAGTGGCTCCCACATCAAGTCTATTGAAGAACTGAAATTTAACTGTTGAATTAATAAATGAATGAAAAGAAGTAGATGAGAATAAGAGATAAAGAGTTTGAAAAGTTCCAAGATTTTTTTAAAGAAGAAACTAGAGAAAACCCAATGAGGTAATGGACTGTTCCTTGGAGCATCCAGCAGGTGGAAGCAAGATGTCAGGGGAAGGTCCATTATCAGCAGGAGAATGAAGGTGATATAATTATAAAAAGAGAAAACTATAATCTCTGGCCTTCAGAAAAGGATAATTTCCCACACACCATTCTCTCCCATTCTCTTCATAACCTCTTCTTGATACTAGCTAGAGGATAAAAACAGTTCCAAGAACTTGCTTAAGTCTCATCAGAGTCTGGAACTCACTCAGTCCTCGGAAAAGTAAGCCCTTCCCAGGTTTTCTTGCCCCATTTCAAGTTTGGAGGGCGACAAAAGTATGTGGTCTCCAATTTAGAACAAAGCCAGGGGAAAAGAGAAAATGAGCAGATTCAGCTTGGATCAACTCCCTCACCCAGTTCCCAATCTCATCCTTGGACCCTGTTCTTGCCCTCCATCCGCCTCAACATTCTTTCAAAGCTGTCCTCAACTTTTTTCAATTCTATTTGACTCCAACTCATACCCAAGTCTTCTTCACCTCATTTTCCAGTCCCGCCACTCCATGTTCATTCAAGATCTAACTTAACTAAACATAAAGAGAACTCCTAAATGGTAAGAAAGGGAAGAAGGCTGGGATTTGGAAACACCCTTTGTAGGACCTGACCTCGCCTGGACACACATTTGTCACTTTTGCCCTACTCTGTTCGTCCACAAACCAGGGTGTCGAGGTAAAAGGAAAGAGAGGGGTCCACTTTAGGATCTCTATCTCTTTCCCCACCCTATTCCTCCAGGCCCTTCCAACAGACTGCTCCACCCATGCATTCCCGCAGGTCTGGAACGGGAGCCGGCAGGATTGTCTAGGCAGAGGCTGCCAACGTGCCTCCCACCTTCCCTCTTGGCATAATCCCCGAAGCCACTCCACGCCCCCCTGAGTGCCACCCTCCTAAGAGTTCACGAGGCGGTGGAGATTTTGGGGTGGGGGATGCAGAGCAGCGTTCTCCCCATCCCAGACTATGTCTCCAGGTAGTGAGGAAGGGTCTACACGTAGCTCAGTCCCCCAGGCGGTGGGGGGTCGGAGAGTCGGGGGAGGGGGCGGAGAGGCAGCAGAGACTGGGAAGAACTGCTGCTACAACCCTAGAGAGAGTAGAAAGCAGAGGAAGGGGTGGAGAAGAAGCTGGTGAGAGGGCGGGCACGGTGGGAGGGGTCGAAGAAGGGGCGGGGGCCGGACGACGCTCAGGAGAAGCGGGCGGCGGCGGGGTGGCTGCTGCAGCGGCCGGACCTAGGCTGGGGGGGGCCCGGACCGAGCCCTGTGGAAGGTGAGAAGAAGCTGTCCCGTCCCGATCCTTCCGCTCCCCTCTTACCCTGGACCTTGCAAAGCAGACCGCGCTGCCCCTCCCTCTGTGCCCGAGTACGGGCTCTGAACTCTTTGCGGCAGGCACGCCAGTGGTTATAGAGCTGATTGCGGTGGCTCGTGGTGGCTCTCGGTGCCTGAGGACTTGGGGGAGCGGGAGCTCCGGCCCCAGAGCCCAGGGGGAGGGCTTGGGCCACGCGGAGGGAAGCCCCGCGCCCTGTCCTCCCTGGAGAGCTGCAAGGGATCGGGAAGCTTGGGAACTCCGGCTGTCTGTCCCTGGGAGAAAAGGTGAGCCCTCAAAATGGGGGAGGAGGCGTGGAGGAGACATTTAGGGGAAGGGAGTGGAGGGGGGTCGGAAAAGGCTTAGCTTGATGACGAGCTGCCTTGCTCAGAAGGGCATTGCATGATAGTGGGCTGTCCAGCATGGCCTCTGCAAGGTCCAGGGATGGCAGGGAAAGGTCCGAAGTGAGAGCTGCCTTGAGTTTTGTCACCCAGGGACTCTCCTATCTGCCTCTTCTGGGACTAGCCAGAGGGGTCAGAACCTGCCAAGTCTGCCCCCTCCCCTTTCAACTTGCCAAGAGTGCAAAGCCTTCTTCCTACATCTGCGCCCCAAAGCATCCCTGTCTTTAATTTGCGGGAACTCAGAGAGGATGAGACTGATAACTTGTAACCAGATCCCCTTCCATCCTTCCATTCCTCTGGCCCAAGACATCTATTAAAAGTGGAACTAAAGGTGGAGGGATGTGTGTGCGCGAGTGTGTGTGTGTGTGTGTGTGTGTGTGTGTGTGTGTGTGTGTGACAGGAATAGTTACATCCTATTTTGCCCCTACCTCTTACAATGTGTCTGCCCCGCCCTCAATCCAAGTCCTAGAGGTTAAGTGGGGGAGACTGGGCACTTAGTTTTTTCATCCCCGACACAACCTGAAAACTTAAGCTTCTATCTTCTGCCATGTCCACACCCCAGCTCCACTCCCCTCTCTTCCTGGCTTGGCTCATCTCACCCCACCTTGGCAGCCCAACACCCTGGCACCCTGTGCCCGCCTTCCCCTGGGGGAGGTGGCAGGAGCCCAGCAGCGCTGTTCGTGTTGTAATGGCCCTGGCATTAGGCTGAGAAAGTCAGGGCTAAGTCTGTTCCCACCCAATTGGTTCCTCCCTTCAGGGGAAATTTGACTCAGTAGGAACTGAAAAGTGGAGGGCTGCTTCTGAGACTAGGGGAGTAGAGCAAAAGGTCAGAATACCCAGGACCTATTTTCAGTGCTGAGATTGGGAGGACAGATTGAAATGGGTTGGGTATTAATACCTTTTGAGAAGATCACTAATAAGCCTGGTGTTCTGTTATGGACAAATCAAGGTGTGGGGGTAGCCTCCCTCAGGACCTAAAGAGAATTTTGGCAGTGGGACTCCAATTCAGTGCTCAGGGAGAAACATGGCAAGTACCTATGATATGTGACGATTAAAGGGAGATGGTGAGGGAGAAGAAAACTTGGCAAAAAAATAAGGCCCTTCTTCTTTGGTGTCTTCTCCTGCCTCAAGCCTGATGTCTTCAAGACAATGAGTAGGTAAACCGAGGAACAGTGAGGTGCACTAGAGCAGAAGTGGGAGGGGGCAACAAAGCTGCAGGCTTCCCCTAATCATTCAATTCTCCTCCCGTCTCAGCTTGTTCTCCCTACCCAGGCTCCTCTGAGAACACAGGTTGACACAGATTGAAGAGAGGAGAAGGGTGTGGGGGATTAACCCCTTGTGAAGACTGCTATTCTGAAACATAAATTCAGATAATTTGGCAAGAGACACATCCTAACATGAGGATGTGGGGACCCCCTGTCATCTACCAACAGAACCACATACTTATACACACACACACACACACACACACACACACACACACACACACACCTCTGCTCTCTGTTGCATATACCCAATCTCATGCACAATCCCTTACAAGACATGTTTTTATATAACTTTGAATTCTTCTCACAATCATACCCTATCCTAGACATTCATAGACTAGCTTACACCAGCTTTCGTTGACACACATTTACTACCCCCAAACACTTATCCAAAACATTTTCCTATGCTGTCACACCCACATCCACACCCACTTAGTCAGTTTATGGTGATCTCAGCTGGAAGGGACTATGTAGACACCCCACACCTCAAAAGCTGCCCCTATTTGCCCCCTTCTTCTGGGAGTAGGAGAAGCATATGTCTACAGATGCTGCCTGCTCTGATGATGTGTTAGAGACAGTCACTGCATGACAGGCTCAGAGAATCAGCAAACAGCATAGAAGTGGGCTGTGCCCTACCCAGTCTCTGCTCCCCACCTCCCAAACACACAAACAAAATAAATCCATATTTTTTCACACACACACCCCCAGCTGATAGCAGTTAGGTTACATGCAAGTCATATTGATTCTTCCTCATGGGTCTCTACAAAAATGAGCTGTTGAGGAGGAGAAGCATAGAGTGATGAAGAGAATTACAGGGAGATTTTCCAAGGTGGAGATTAAAAGCTACAAGTTTACAGGGCTGCACTGATCAGGGATTATATAAGAATTTCCTGAGATTTTAACAGCTGCAAAGCAAGACCCAGGAATGGCTCTATGGTGCTGACCCTCCCACTCTGATGCCAGTGATAACAGGTGGGAAGTCCTGCCCAGTTGCAGACTTAGTCACAGATTTACTGTCCCCATATTGTACCATTTGTTACTTTTCTCTACTCTGTCCCTACCCTGGCATCCATTCTGGATCCTCATATTCCAATCTAAGAGTGACTATGACTTGGGAGGTATGTCTCATGAGTTTCCTTTACATCTTGTCACTGGTTATATGTCCTGGATCATACCCTGACCTCTCTCTTCTTCCTTTTTTCTCTTTGTGGTTTCCTGTATCCTCTCCACTTAGGGAGATAGTGTGAAAGAAAACAGAGTGTTATCAAGGTAACAATCTAGACTTCTTGGGAGAGAGCATTAGCAAGTCCCAGGATGAAGGCTATTTATTGTGTTGTTTATTATTTCTGTGATTACTATTTTCTTAGTCATGTTCTTGGTGCCTCCAGCTTCTCCATCTCAGCTCTCATCCTAGTTATGCAAAATTCCCAGAAATCTCAAAGCATTGAGAAAAGAAACATTTTAGTTGAAAATTTTGGAAAAAAAACTAAAATAAATATGGTGCCTTTTAAAAACATCTTCTACAAATCTAACATAACTGTAATTTTAGTAACTTTAAAAACCATATTAATTTTAATTGGGTTATTCATAAAATTATCAAGTTTGCTATGTTAAACATAGTTAATGTGGGCAATAATTACACATTTAATATTGGAATCTATTTTTACATATTTTAATATATGTTATAAATGAGGCTACAAACTGCTGAACTTTAAGGAATGTGCCATCTTTTCCCTTTTTTAAAAAAAACCAGTTTATGAGAGTTAATAAAAATCTGAGAAGAAAAGAGGCGATAGTAAAGCCCTCAAAAGATTTTTTAAAAAAATTAATTTAGCACATTCTGCAATTTCAAATAGATATAAAAAGTAGCATTTTTCTTAATAAAAAAAAGTGATCTTATTAGACTTACTTTTACCACAAAAAATCTCTGTCTACTCAGCCTCAATTTTTATGCCATCACTATCAGTCTTTTGTATTTTTTCCAACTTTCCATTTTTGTGGGGTTTTTTTTCTGACCTTCTGAAAACTGAACGTTTGCCTGGATTGAGAGAAGCCCCTCTACTTCATAAATCAGTATATTACTTGAATTGGTGTAAATTCTTCCAAACATAAGCCAGTTTCTTTTACGGATTACAGAGGACTCTGAAACACGAAAGAAACACTAGAAATCAGGAGCTTTTGTCCTGTAAGGAACTTGGCACCATCTTGTAGAAGTGATTTTGCTTGGCAGAATCCCAACTTGCATTCCTTGACCAACCACCTAAGGACATTGTCTATTATGCTCCAATGGAAAATATCTTTCCAACATCGAGTCATAGGTAGATTGCTTATTTTGCAACCTAGTTAAAGGCGGGAGTAGCTTTGTCATCACATAAATTTCTATCTTTGAATCTTGGATCAAGAGGTGTAGTTGGGCTGATTAGCTGGCCCCCAAAATTTTCTCTTTTCTTAAGGAAGACTTTTAACTTTTTCTGTACCAATAAGTAGGGCTTCATGTCAGGTATCAAAATCTGTTGATGCTTAACGGAGAATTGGCAAGGAATGTATGAGAAAAGAGCACTGTGATTCAGATAGCGTGCTAGCCTTAGAACCTTTGTGAATTTCTGCTGCTGAATGCTATCATCCTCACTGTGTCAAATGTTCTTTCATTTCTGAGTAGTTAATTCTCTTACTCTCTCTAATAGAGATCCTCTAGATTTTAATAAAGTATACTCTCCAAGAACAAAAAGTTAATGTAATAGAAAGGAAGAAGTAATAAAATTGGAACCAGAAGACATGGATTCAAATCCTGAATCACTTGCTTAAACCCTATGTGACTGTGGACAAGTAACTTAAGTCAAATTTTCAATTTCCTTAATTTGTAAAATATAGGGTGTTGGTCTAGACTAGGAGTTCACTTTTAGTGTGAGTATAATGGACCCCCTTTGATTGCCAGATGAAGGCAATTGAATCCTTTTCATAATAATAGTTTTAAAGATATAAAACAAAGTATGTAGGATCTCAACAGAAACCAATTATACTGAAATATACATTTATCAAAATATTTTTCAGAAAATAATTTCATAGATCCCAGGTTAACAACTTTTGGGTAAGATCATCTGTATGGCATCTTTCTGTTCTTAATCTATAATCCTCTGACATTTCTGGTTTCTCCCATTGTGCTTTACTGAAGAGTTGTGTCATGAATGCCAAGATTCAGACTGGGGTCATGGATCATACTGGCCTGCATTCAACTTTCTTCTCTCAGGGATCCTCAAGGAATCTTTGTTTTCATGCCCCAGGGCACTTGTGCTCTTAAGCAGGCACCCCTGTGTCTGAGATCCTGAGCCTACCAGAATTATCTATTTCCTTAGAATTCTGAATTCATACAGCTAGTAAAGGAGGAAGGAAAGAAGGAAACAATCACTTATTAAATACCTACTGTGTTCCAGACACTGCTAAATGTTTTAACAAATATTATTTCATTTGATCCTCATGACAATCATGGAGGTAGGTGCTATTGTTACTGCTGTTTTACTGTTGAGGAAACTGAGGCAAAGATTAAAGGAATTGCCTAGGATCACACAGCTAGTCACATGTGAACTCAGGTTTATCCAGTGCCATCTAGCTAAACCTAATTAGCTGATCGTTAATTATCTATTCCTTGCCTTCTTCCATTGCCACTGTTTCTAGGTAGCCTTTCTTTATGTTACCTTTGCCTCTTTCACTTTTCATTCTTGTCTTCACAAATAATTTATCTAGATAGAAGAATTAGAAACATAAAAAAATCTAGGACTAAATAACCCTAAACTTTATAAGCTACCCCATACAAAAATTCTCCATGTTATATACCCTTTATTGAGGTAGGGTGGGGAGGAAATATAGCTACATAATGACAAATAAAATAAATAATTAGACCTAAAAAGAACCCTTTGGGAGATATAAATCAGGATTCAAATGGGAATGTAAACCAGAGACCACACTGGACCCTGTACACTATGAACTCCTCAAGGGAAGAGACTTATTTTTGCCTTTGTTTCCTCAGTGTTAGCACAGTGCATGGCACATAGTAGGCACTTAATAAATGCTTATTCCCTGACTGATCAGGAGCCTAAGTCTCTCAACAGCAAATTTAAGAAGTAAAGTAGAAGTAGAAAAGCAAAGATCAGAATGGAAGCATTGAGTTGAGGCTATCTGCATGGAAAACAGGAAGCATGATAACAGGAGTGTTGGCAAGATGACTCTATGATATAATCTGACTTTTCAAAGCTCTACCTTTTTATCTCAGCAATATGTGTGGTCTACCCTACCTCCTTGGGGTGATGTGCCAGCTCATGACCACATTTGTATACTTGCCAAGCCTCCTGGCTGTCCTACCATGGTTCTGTGGTAATAGGGACCAATCCTCTTAATATAAAAGTTCTTCATCTAAAGGTGGATAAACTTTAAACATATATATGTATATATATATATATAATTATATTTACATGCATATGTAAAATATATATTTACTGATATAAAAGTTCATCTAGGGATTGATAAACTTTAAACATATATATATATACACAAATATTTACATATATACATATAAAACTGTATTTCAATAGAATTGATTCCTTTTCTAATCCTGTTTTCCTTTTTGCATTTAAAAACATTATTCTTAAATATGTTGCATAAACTTCAGACTGTCAAAGTGGTCTATGACATAATAAAGGTTAAGAACTGTTAAAAGTTGAGTTTGCAGGTGTTTTATCAGCATGGGATACCATTCTGGATAGTTCCAGACAGGTTCTCTGCTATCTATTATGTTCCCTTAAAACTATATGTGTTCTCCATCTCAAGTTAGCATTTCTCCATCTTGGTAAAGAATTGGAACTAGCATGAGCCCATAAAAGGGATTAAACCAGTTTCAATGTATTGGGAAAAATACTGGGAACAGATGAAGACGTCACTGTGGTAAGCTACCATTCCTTGATTTAATAGGTTTTGAGATGTCTAATTTATATCAAATCAAAAGGCAAAGCCTGGTATTTATGTAGAGCTATTCAAGTTTTAAAAGGCCATCTTCCATTCATCTACTTTTTATATATAAACCAAATTTCATACATCCTGAAGAATATAACTATCTCTGCTAATTCATGTATAAGGCTCAGTATTAAGTCCAAGAGATAATAATCTCATATCGTGATAGCACTGAGCATTCTCTAGTCATTTGTTGCTCTTTTTTTTACTTCTTCACAAATGATATTGGATCTTTAAAAGAGAAGGCATAGGATACAATGAACCATTTCTTTCTTCTCTTCTTGAAACTCCCCCAAAACTACTGTTTCTGGTCTAGCAGTTCCAGTGATCTGTGAAGAGATCCAGCCAATCAGGATTTGGAGCTTGAGGTTGATTAATAAATTTATAGTCTACACAACAGGCATTGCTCTGCCTCAGTTGTACTAAACACAACAAGATGATTCTTGTGTGAAGGAAAGAACTCTGACTCAAAGTCTGTCTAGGGGCAACAGTCTCCAGGCCTGATTCCTGTTGCTGGAAGGACCAAATCCTGAGCAATCATTGGATTATACAGCTTCAATCACTATTAAAAAAAGAAGATTGGAAATTGTGTACATTGTTTCCCTAAGACCCCACCAACTTTGTGGGTGGGAAGATACCTGTTTTATCTAGTGGAAAAGGCCAGAAGAATTGTGGTAATCCCAGCAGTCACTTGCTACCTCTGGAGCCATAGGCAAATCACCTCATTGCTAAAAGTCACAATTTCTTTTTTCTCCATAATATAATACGATGGAAGGAGTACTGCATCTAGGGTCAGAGGACATTAGGTTTAAATCCTTCCTCTTGAAACTACTACCTGTGTGATCACACTTATTAAATATTTAGTGAATGAGTGAATTATCCTGGGCAAGTGAGTAAACCTCTCAGAGTCTTAATTTTTATCCTTTTTAAACCAAAGGGTAAATCTAAGGTCTCTTTCATCTCTAGATATATGATCCCATGATATCAGTGATGTACTAAGTCCAATAAGTTCATGGAGGTTTCTTGAATTCATCAGAGCTCAGACCCAAATAGCTAAGGGCTTGACAATTAGATATTAAGTACCAGGAACAGATGCACCATGATGGAGACTAGGAAGTCTGATTGTCCTGATTATGTGTAGGAAAGGGGTAGTACTACAATGGTGACTGATAGGCTTAGTGGAGACTTAAGCCTGGATGAGGAGCATGGATCAGATCCCAGTACCTAAATTTCACTGACTGCTACAAATCTTTGTCATTTATCAAACTCCTGGTGGGCAGTCCTAGAGAATGCTGGGGATCTTCCTCAACTTCAATTACAGCCAAAGATAGGGCTTGTTGCAGCAGCAGCATCTTCTCCTGGATTAATTCAATATGCCATAGAATTTAGAGTTGGAAATGACTTTAGTTCTCACCAATTCCTCACTTTATAGATAAGGAAATTGATTTGGCAGGACTGGAATTGTTGTTAAGTCGTTTTCAGTTATATTTGATGTCATGACACCTTTTGGGGTTTTTTGGCAAAGATACAGGAATAATTTGCCATTTCCTTCTCCATTACAGATGAGGAAACTGAGACAAACAGGATTAAATGACTTGCCTAGGGTCACATAGCTAGTAAGTGTCTGAGCCTAGATTTGATCTCAAGAAAATAAATCTTCCTATTTCCATGGCTGGCATTCTAGTAGTCTACTCTTTTTTTATATGAAATATATGAACTTAAAATTTTGTTTCTGATAATTACATTTTGATACAATTTATTTACTTTGTCATCTTACATATTTCATTTTATTCATTTAAAAATATTCTGAGAAGGATCCATAGACTTAATCAGACTTTCAAGTGGATCCATGACACAAAATAGGTTAAGAGCCTTTGTTTTATATCAAGTTCTGATGATGTCCAGAAGGAGCTGGCATATTCCATCCTTGTCATTTTCTTCTGATAGAATGAGAAAATACACTGTTTGGCAATATGGGATATAAGGATAATGTCAGATGTCTCCTTGAAGAAACCTTATTCCCCCCATCATCACCACATTTTTCCAGAAAGGGACTTTTTTCCATGAGATAGAAAATGGAAAAGTGGGAAACCTGTGCTGGTTGGCAGCATGCAGCAGAAAGAACTTACAATAAAAGTCATATTGGTCAGAGTTACAAATAATCAATAGGTGAAGGTCAAAAAAACAACTTACTGAGGATCAGGAGCTCTGGGAGACCCTGTTCCCACCCAGGAAAAGAATCTAGGGTATTCACAGGCCTGCCAAAAAAACAGACAACTGACCCCATTTGCTGCTGGAGTCAGCTGCTTGCTTCCCAAAGGGCAACAAATGCCCTCTGGCTTGTGGCCACTTCCTCAGTAGTCTGCTTCCACGTTTGGTGCAACCATTTGCTAGGGATCTTAAAGGACAGTAGAGGGTTATCTATTGTATAAGCAGCCAGAATTGAGGGAAGGAGTCAGAAACAGGCACCAAATGATAAATATTATTGAGTTTCCTACATTGGGGTTGGCAAACATCATTGATTAGGCTGCTCACTGGGTGTGAATGATGACCACTTCAAAAAGGGACAGGATGCAAACTGGAATCCAAGCAAGATCACGAACTAGAGACCAGACTGAGTCACTAACCAGAGTTTCCAAAGAACCCCCAAGTCTAAGAGATTTTGGAAGCAGAAAACCTAGCACCATAAAAGAGATTTAAACCAGTGAAATCTGAATGGAAATCAAGAGGCTCATGCCTAGACATGTCAACCAAATGTTGTCAGGTACAATCTTTTTCCTTTTCAAATATTTTCCTCTTGTCAGGGTAACATCTGCATTCAGCTCCTCAAACATGTTCTTCTGTATTTGTCCTTAGCTCCACCTGCATGTATTCCAGATTGCATTGGTAATTCTCTTAGAAGGGACACCCTAGTCTGGCAGCCATGATCTCTGCCCAACTCAAACCTCCAAAGGGAGGAACAGTCCATCCCTTGGGACACATCCCATTAAAATTTAGAATTGTTCACCTGGATTCTCTGATTCCAGATCATTGGCCCATTCTCCTAATCCCAGATTCAATTTCATCCAATTAGGAAACTTCCTTGTGATTTGTGATTCTCCATACTATGCAGTCCCTTAGCTAAATAGATATCTAACCTTACCTTTTCCCTTTTCTCCTATAAGGGATTTCATCAAAAAAGAGATTGGGCTAGAAAGATGGAGGACCATAGAACTTAGAAATGAAAGGAACCTCCAGAATTATATAGTCAAGATTTCTTATCTTGGAGTTCAATGACCTATAAGGGGTCTGAATAAATATCCTGGATTCAAATGAATGGAAAAAATATATTTTTATTATCATTAACCTCTAAGTAAAATCTTGCATTTCCTCCACTTATGAATATAGGCAATAAAACATGTTGGAATCAGCTGCTTGCTGAAAAAGGTTTCTACCCATAGCATTCAACACATTGCCCAAAGGCTCCACAATACAAAAAAGGTGAAGAATACCTGCCCCATTCTACTTCCACCCCCTGCTACTGCTCTTTCCACTAGACCACACTAGAGCAGATCGTTCCAATGGTTGTGAATCCTAAATATAACAGCTTCTATCACCTCGAATTCAGAATAATTCAGCCCCGACACACATCACCGCCAACACTCACAAAGGGCACCTCTCCCTTTTCAGGCTTCTGTGTCCCTATTTTATTCTGTGCATTCTTTTTGTCTTGTTCTTTCTTGAAGACAGCAGCTGTGATAGGAGTAGCTTTGATTTGCTTTGTAACTAAATTCATTTGCACTTCTGTAGCTCTTCTGGAGACTGTCCAACTTCATGACGCCAGTATGAAGCAAGTTTAGTCCATGGGATGTACATCCTATTGCAGTAACATTGGTATTTATCCATTTCGATCTCCCATGATGCTTCCACATTTATTTGCATAGCCAGTCAGCAAAGAAAATATGCTACCACTCCCAGTCTTCTGCCCAACATTGCTTATTTTACAGCTGATGTATTCAGCAGTGTTATCTGTTCTTTTCTCTTTCTGCATAGAGGTATGATTATAAAGTTTATAATTCCTTTTCCTACACCTGTGCCCATCCTTCTGTAAGTACCCAAAGACATGATGCTTCATTGATTCTTTTCTTCACAAATGCTATTATCTCTTCACACAGTCAGACTCTGAAAGGACTCCTGGGCAAGTGGAATGGTGGTCTTAGTCAATTGCTGGACTATATTTTACATGACCCACAATAACTGTTCTCAAATAAGAGATTGATCCTGGGAAAGATTATATTTCTCTCTGGTTTTCAGATGCCATCTTCTCTATGGAGGATACCAGTTACTGAATTTATTGCAAATTTCTTTTTAAGGATGTTAATAGAAAAGTCCTTTGTGATGCTGCTGATATTAAGAAGCTACAGTGGTACCTCTGAGCCAAGACTTGGAAAGGATGAGTTGTATTTTCTTCCTCATGGTCTTGCTCCTTTAAACTAATCAAAAAGATTATTTAATGGTCCAATGCAAGGGTTTTTAATGATCTTAGTAGCCTTTGGAAATGCATCTTTAATCTGACAATTTTTGCAAATCACTTTCTTTGTCTCTCTTCAGAATAACTTGTAGAGTAGAAACTCATCTTAAGTGTAAAGTTGACTTCATCACTTGCTTGGAGGTGGAGAAAACAATGTAATTTAGTAACTGCTAAGCTGTAACATGTAGAGAGACATTTGTGGTACTTCCTTCCTCACAGTGAACTATACACAAATTGAGAGTCTTCTTGTTGTTTAGTCATTTTTCAATTGTGCTTGACTTTCCATGACTCCATTTGGGGTTTTCTTGGCAAAGATACTGGATACAGTCTGCCATTTCCCTTTCTAGCTTATTTGACAGTAAAGACACTGAGGCAAACAGAATTAAGTGACTTGCTGAGGATCGCTCAGCTATTAAGTGTCTGCGGTATGATTTGAACTCAGAATCATGAGAATTTCTGTCTTCAGACTCAGCACTTTGCTGTCATCCTTATGGAGCTATGCTAAAGCTAACTAAGTGATCTCAAAAGAACAGACACTTGGTTATATGATGTAGGTTGTGAAAATTTGAAAATGTATTTAAAATATAATTTAATAGTTATTATTTAGATAAATATGAAGTCTTACCATTTCAATTAAGATGCATTTTTTTACCTTTCTTATAGGCCTCAAGATAATAGGATTGGGGGCAGCTAGGTGGTGCAGTGGATAGAGCACCAGCCCTGAAGTCAGGAAAACCTGAGTTCCAATCTGGCTTCAGACACTTAACGCTTCCTAACTGTGTGACCCTGGGTAAGTCACTTAACCCCAATTGCCTCAGCAAAACAAAACAAAACAAAAAAGATAATAGGGTCAGGTGAAGTCATCCAGTCTCACTTGAAAAAAAATCCCAAACCTAACTTTTTTTTCTCATTTCTCCCTGCACTGAGCCTTTCAATAATCAAGATGGTAGATTCTAGATTTCTAAATTCTACAGGAATAAATGGATGCTTCTTTCAGCATTTATTCCACTCTCAGTCCCTGTAAGATCTGATCAGAAAGACAATTCCATATCTACCAATTTTCTTTTTTACTCCTGATTTTTAGCATTTTTATTTAAAGTTTTGAATTCCAAATTCTTGTTTTCTTTTCCTCACTTCCCCCCGACCTGAGACTGTAAGCAGATATAGATTATACATGTGCAGTTATGTATAGCATTTCCATATTAGTCATTTTGTACAAGAAGGCTAAAATAAAAGAAAAAATGAAAAAAGTGAAAAATATGCTTCAGTCTATATTCAATCAATATCGGTTCTTTCTCTGGAGACATAGTATGCTTTGTCATTGATCCTTTGGAATTGCCTTGGATCATTATTGTTTTGCTGAGAATAGCTAAGTCATTCGTAGTTCTTCACTATACAATATTGCTATTACTGTGTACAACGTTCTCCTGGTTCTGTTCATTCACTATACATCAGTTCATATAAGTCTTTCCAGATTATTCTGAAATCATCCTTCTTGTCATTTCTTACAGTTCAATAATATTCAATAATATTCCATTACATTCATATACCACAGCTGGTTTAGCCATTCCCTAATTGATGAACATCCTTTTGCTTTCCCAATTCTTAGCTGCCACAAAAAGAGCTGCTATAAATATTTTTACAAGGAGGGCCTTTTCTCTTTTTTGAAGGGTGTCTTTGATATATAGACCTAGCAATTACCTACCAATATTCTGAGCAAAAATCCCCAAAAGGAAGCAAAGAAAGTAATAAATTCTTCTTTCTTGAATGGTAAAGGTTTCCAGAAGCAAAAAATACTAGTATTCCAATGGAAGGTTGAATTGTAATTGCTTGTCTTCAGGGTAAGCATCTTTAAAAGCCTGATGCTGCAGGTTGTTTTACATGCTTATCTTAAAAGCAGCTACATGGTGCAGTGGACATATTAAACATGAGAGATAGGAAGACAAGTTCAAATTCTCCTTCACACAATTACTTGCTTTGTGATCTAGATCTCAGTTTCCTCGTCTTTAATGTGGAGATAATAATAGCATCTCCCCTGCAGAATTGTTATGAAAATTAAATGAGATAATAATGGATAAAGCATTTTGCAAACTGAAAGCAATATATAAATGCTAGTTATTCTGTTGCATAAATTTGAGGAATAATTAAGAAGATGAAGAAATAGATAGCAATATAGGAGTACCTTTTTCTAAAATTTTCATTTATTACTTTTAAATAATCCAACATTTTTCACTGAAAAAAGATAACCTACAAAAAAACTGTTTTTCCCAGAAATCTTCACTTTTTCCCCTCTACTCTCACCCCTTTGGGGATTTCACATCTCTATTCCTTTCCCATTCTGTTGTAGGCTTTGGCACGACATGGTCTCCCTTCCCTCCCCCCCTCCTTACTTCTGTTCAAGTGTTCCCCTCTTCCATCATGCCCCAGAGCCTTTCATTCCTCCCTCCCTCCTGCTTCAGTGATTCTCTGAAACATTTTAGGCTGCCAGGTCTGACAGCAAAGAAAGAGGGCCCTTTGTGTCCCTGGTAAGGAATGACTGGGGGCAGTTCCATACCCAGCTGCCCTAACTTGCTAAGGAGCTTCTAGGTTTCAAAAGGTGGTTGGGGGGTGGGGGAAGAATAGAGTGAAAGTCAACAAAAAAGCAGAGTCAAAAAAAAATCTCCTTCCAGATGAGCATAAGATCAGCTGAGATCCCACCCCAATGCCCTTGGAAAGTAGGAATGGGGTCAGAAGGTTTATTCCATGTCACTGAGTAGAAAGAAATGAAGGCACAGAAATAGGACATATGGGTCCAAACCAAAAGACAGATCGAGGAAAAAGGAGGCAAATCCAAGTTTTCTTCCAGTTTGATTGAGTTCACATTGGCAATGCAAAGTGAGATCACTCTCTACTGAGACCCTAAGTAGGCTTGGAACCATCTAGAGCCTTGATAGGTACAATAGTTCATTAAGTCTATGATCTACAGCAGGGAATTGTAGCTTTTTTCTCCTTCTCCCCCCCCCAATGCTTTGTGTCTCCTCTTAGAGAGTGATTTTGGATAAGAGACCACCCATTTCTGAGGGAACAACAGAACCAGCTGGAAGCCGAAATGTTGGCTAGGAAAATGGTGAAGAGACCCCATGTCAATTAAAGGGGCCACTCAGCCTGGGGACAAAGTGGGGGATATGGTGTGGATCTGGATCCTCTTCCTTATACCTCCAGCTTTAGCCCTTGAAGGTAAGAGGGATGGGCAAAGGATGATAGAGGGATAACCCTTCTCCCCAAAGATAATAGCAAGAAGAGTTGGTACTTATAGAGGGAGTCAGAAAGAGAGATAAGGGGATATTTTAAAGGAAAATGAAGTAATTGAAGAAACTCATGAAGAAGTAAGAAAATGTGATATATATGATGAATGGGGAAGATGATCTGTGGTTAGAACTTCTCAAAAGTTGGATGGGACTATGATAGGGATGCCATATTGGGGTAGAAGAGAGAACTAGGAACTTTGAGATTGCTTATCCTTGGACAGAAGTGTTACTGGATACTACAGGAGAGACATCCGAGATTGGCTGGCTCACCTACCCACCAGGAGGGGTAAGTGCTTCCCCCTCAGCCCTTTATGCAGAACTAGCTCTATATCAATCTGGAATTTAGCCTCCTTGCTCTTACCCACCTGGTCCCATCTCCCCAATTTCCAGGACAGCTCCAGCTTATTCTAAGTACTTTCCCCTGAAAATCTCATGGGGTCTGAAGAGGTATAGGGGTTTAGAACCATGCCCTCTGGGAAGAGGTTAAGGGGGATCTCCCAGTGAGCAGGATGAAAAAAAGTCTATCTTTCTGCATGCTACTTTGCTTTATATGAATTAAATGAAAGAATGAACTAGCTGTGTCCCTTCCAGTACTGCTGAATTTGAGCAATATAAAGATTCTGCTCTGAGTATTCCCCAAGTTATTTTCCTTCTTTACCAGAAATGCTGGAAGGCTAAGGAAACCTCTTCTCCCCTTTCCTGTCCCCTTGCAGTGGGATGAGGTCAGTGTCCTGGATAATCAGCAGCGCCTGACTCGCACATTTGAGGCATGCCATGTGGCAGAGGGCCTAGGCCTTGGGCAGGACAACTGGCTACAAACCCATTTTGTGGAGCGGCAAGGAGCCCATCGGGCACACATCCGGCTCCACTTCTCTGTGAGGGCATGTACCAGCCTGGGAGTGGGTGGAGGCACCTGCCGTGAGACCTTCACCCTCTACTACCGCCAGGCTGAAGAACCTGATGACCCCGGCCATGCATCAGCCTGGCATCTGGGGCCCTGGATCAAGGTGGACACCATTGCTGCAGATGAGAGCTTCCCTGCTTCCGCTTCTTCCTCCTCTTGGGCCGGTGGGACGGGGCTTCAGCTCAATGTCAAGGAGAGGAGCTTTGGGCCACTGACTCAGCGAGGCTTCTATGTGGCCTTCCAGGACACAGGGGCCTGCCTTGCCCTCGTGGTTGTAAAGATATTTTCCTATTCCTGCCCTGCTGTGCTTCAAGCCTTTGCTTCCTTTCCTGAAACGCAAGCCAGCGGGGCAGGAGGGGCTTCCCTGGTGGAGGCAGTGGGCACCTGTGTGGCACAGGCTGAGCCAGAGGATGATGGAGTGGGGAGCAACCCTCCTCGGCTTCACTGTAATGGTGAAGGCGAGTGGATGGTGGCTGTAGGAAGCTGCCACTGTCGCCCTGGGTACCAGCCTGAAAATGGTGACAGAGCCTGCCAAGGTGAGACATAATCCCCTTCTCCAGGGTTCGACCTAGAATTGATTGACCTACCGCAGATCTTCAAGTTTCCCATCATCCCCCTACCAGTTCCATACACTCCCAATTCTGGTCATCCAGAGATGAGACAAGTTCCTCTGAGTGTCCCATTTTGATCTACTAACCCTGTATTCCATTCCAATATTACCTTCACCAACTCCCTGACATTCTGTCCTTTAAGACCTCCCACAGGCTCTTTCCAGAACTTCAAGGCTATGGAGAGACAAAATTGGGTACTTTTTTTGCCTTTTGAAGAGATGTGAGGGGCAGCTAGGTGGCGCAGTGAATAGAGCACCAGCCCTGAAGTCAGGAGGACCTGAGTTCAAATATGATCTCAGACACTTCCTAGTTGTGTGACCCTGGGCAAGTCACTTAACCCCAATTGGCTCAGCAAAAAAAAAAGAAAGAAAAGAAGAGATGTGAGAATATGGAAGATGGGGATCCCACTAACCAAATTCTATGCGTTTTCTCTCTGGTTTGTTCCTTTTTTCCTTGTGGGTGTAGGTACATGTGGATCACTTTCCCTCTGTGATGTGGTTTGTGGTAGAAGGAAGGAGTGTAACTAGGAAAAAGTAATACATTTAAAGCCAGAGGGATTTGCAATCTAAGATTTTGTGACCTGGAAGCTGACATTTTTCCTCATTTGTAAAATGGAATTAATGATACTTGTTTTACCTAGCCCATGAGACTGATGAGAAATTATTGAGATAGTATGTGCAGGGTACTTTTGCATGGCTTAAAGAGCTCAGTAAATATAAGAACCAGTTATAATGGGAGGCTGGCTTGGAGGGGGCAGGCTGACAGAAGGGGAAGAGATATAGAGAAGGAGTTAGATGTCAAGCGCAACAGAAACTCACAGGGATGGGTAACAGGATGCCTGGGTTCTCTCTGTGGCTCTGCCCCTTGACGGTGGACTTCAGGAAAGGAGAAACCTTGTACCAGTCTGAAGGGATGGGAATGTGGTTGAGTGGGAAGGGAAGTCGGGCCACAAAGAAAAGACTTCCCTGCTATAAAAGGAAGAAGGGTGAAAGGATGAGGGTCAGGGAAGGGGAGAGATGAAGAGAGTAGAGAAAGTGGTTACAATGCCCTCACTGTCTTATCTGCCTCTCACAGCCTGCCCCATAGGCTCCTTTAAGGCTGTGGCTGGAGGATACTCCTGTACACCCTGCCCCTCCCGAAGCCACAGTGACATGCCTGGTGCACCGACATGTCCCTGCCTCAGCGGCTTCTATCGGTCCAGCAGTGACCCTCCCGAAGCTCCCTGCACTGGTGAGTCACTTAGCACCAAAGGAAAGGGTAGGGAAGTAAGTGGAGGTAGGAATTGGTGATGGTAAGGAAAGGGAGGGGAGAAGATGAGGAGAGTGAGGTGGAAAACAGAGAGACACAGAGAGAGAGAGACAGAGAGAGAGAGAGAGAGAGAGAGAGAGAGAGAGAGAGAGAGAGAGAGGAAAGGAGAGGAGAAGGGAAAGAGGGAGAGGGAAGGGACAGAGGGGGGAAGGAAGAAGGGAGAGACAGAGAGACAGAGAAAGAGAGAGAGAGACAGAGAGAGAAGAAGAGGAGGAGGAGGAGGGGAAGAAGAAAAAGAAGAAGAAAAAGGAAAGGAAGGAGGGAAATAGGGAAGGAGGAAGGAAAGAAGGATGGAGGAGGAAGGAGGGATGGAAGGGAGGAGGAAAGGAGGAAAGGGAGGAAGGAGGGAAGTAAGGAAGGAGAAAGAATTGTCTTTCACTATCCACTCATTCTATCCTCCTGACTGCCCATCCCTCCTCTCTCTTACCTCATTATTGGGCTTCTTCACCCTAAATCTATCTCCACTCCTTTCTCACTGATTCCATCTAACCTCATTCTTTTCCTGCCTGCTGCCCATATCACTTAGACCCCTTCAGATCGTGTCTCCCCAGCCCTAGCCTCCAAGCAGTGTCCTGCTTCCACAAGCCAATTCTGTGTATTCCCCAGGGCCTCCATCAGCACCCCGAGACCTTTGGTTTGAAGTACAAGGCTCATCTCTGATGCTTTACTGGCGACTGCCCCAAGACCTGGGTGGTCGAGGGGATGTGGGTTTCAACATCCTGTGCAGACAGTGTGGGGACCAGCAGGGTCCCGAGAGTGGGGCTTGTCACCACTGTGGAGATGAGGTGTACTTTGACCCTCGCCAGCAAGGCCTAACAGAAAGCCGAGTGCTGGTAGGAGGGCTACAGGCCCATGTGCCCTACATCCTGGAGGTACAGTCTTTCAATGGAGTATCCAAGCTCAGCTTTGACCCTCCAAAGGCCACATCCATCAATGTCAGCATCATCCATGAAGGTGAGACCCTTTTCCGACCTTCCCTTCCTAGTCCTTTTCCTACCTTCTTGTCAACCTGTCATCTTCACTTCATCCCACCTTTCCCCAAACTAGGAGTGATTCTTTCCCCTTATTCTCCCAGTTTGTGAGATCTCCAGACCTCTTCCTTAGATTCTGGAAGATTCTAGTTATTAGGGTTGTCTACCTCTGGGGAGTGGCTGTTTTCATGCCTTTATGCTCCTTGTGGACTTGACTTTGTGTGAGTTAGCTTGGTTCTAAGCCATGGGACTTCCTCCTTCCTGGTACTCTCCAGATTTAGCACTGCTATCTTCAGAAAGAAATTGGAAAATTACAGGTACTGGTTCTAAGGTGGGTGAAGCAGGGACTTGGAGTCAGATCTTGGCCTTGCTACTTTACTAGCTCTGTGCCCAGGACAAAACCTTTCTGACTTACATTCTCCTCACCTGTAAAAATTGGGTATGGTAATGCTTGGACTACCATCTCATGAAGATGTTGTAAGAGTATTTTGTAAAGCTTAAAGTACAGTATAAGTGTAGTTTATCCTTGCTAATAAAACAGAGGGATATATATAAAGGAAAACAATGAATATACACAAAGGAACAAAATGTTGTATTCTCCTGGACAGAATTAGCTCTTTGTGGGCTGGGGATGAGGGAGAGTATGCAGAGGGAAGAGGAGGAAAGGGAGGGGAGTCACTAATAGTCTTGAGACTCCTTTACCCATATCACCCACTGAGTAGCTTTCTTGCTTTCCCAATCATGTGCTAGTCTATGTAACCCCAAGACTCCTGAAGGAATCCACTCTCCCTAGTCCCCCCAGCCATCCCCTGAGTGATACACCCTCCCCCTAGTCCCCCCGGCAGTTCCTCTGCTGCACCAGGTGAGCCGGGCATCTGACAGCATCACTGTGTCCTGGCCACAGCCTGACCAACGGCATGGGCGTATCCTGGACTATCAGCTCCGGTACTATGACCAGGTGGGTAGGAAGGGGAGGGACAGGTAGAAATAGTAGAGAGAGAACAATAAAAAGAGGTGGGGAAAGGAAAAGAGGGGAAGGGAGAGAGTTAGGCTGTTCAAGGGAAAATAGAGGTTGGGTTTGTGGGATGGGATGTACTTGGGCTCTCACCAGGCTTATTGTATCTAAATTGAGTTTGGTGCTCAGAGACAGATTAATTATAAGGCCAGGCTGAGCACAGGGTTAGAATGATCATTGTCTCCAGGCAGAAGATGAAGCCCATTTCTCCATACTGACCAGTGAGACCAACACAGCCACTGTATCACAGTTGAGCCCTGGTCATGTCTACGGTTTCCAGGTTCGGGCACGAAGTGCAGCAGGTCATGGCCCTTATGGGGGCAAAGTCTATTTCCAGACTCTCCGCCAAGGTGAGGGGATCTGAAATATGGGAGGGGGGACTAGGGAAGGAAAGGCTTTAGAGAATTTTAGTCCTGTCTCCTTCAGTGAGAAGATGATAAAATCTCTGGCTAGCGAGAGTCTGTTAGAAAAACACAGTTTGGACAACCCTTGGATCCTCATGGTTGTGCCTTGATGGATCCATGTATGAATGGATAGATATACCATCTTTCCTCTGAGAATGTGCGACTTCTTCAGTCTGTGTGTTTTCCAGAGTTGTTGGGTGTGACTTTGAGCAACTTGGGTGTGGGTCCATGTTATTGGGTGTGTAGTGGATGCTACTGGGTCATCCTTGGGTGTATTTCTCTCAGGTGAGTTGTCCCATCTGATCCCGGAGAGGCTCCCATTGGTGGTTGGTTCTGCCCTGGGTGCTTTGGCCTTCCTCGTGCTGGCAGCCATCACCATCTTTGCCTTCATCTTCCAGAGGTGATGACTCTCCCTTGCCCCTTCACCTGATCTCCCCACCTTTTGACTTCAGCACAACCCCTGATCCAGGGCAGCCTGAGGGTACTCCTCTACCCCACCCCAAAGGGTATAGAGTTATAGCTCCTCTTTTTCCTTACCTCTGCCCATATCAAGATTCAAGAAAAATATGTGGGAGGGTGGGGGGAAATGTGAGAATCCCCATTCCCAAAACTGCCCCTTGTGTAGCTGACAGTTGGTAAAGAAGCCAGGGAGGGGAAGGAAATTGGAGGTAAGGAAATACTACAAGTTTCTTAGTCTATGCCCACAGGAAGCGCCAACGGACAGGATACACGGAACCTCTCCAGCAGTACACCAGCCCCAGTGGTATGAAATGGAGCCGGGATTTGGGGAAGGAGGGAAGAAGATGAAAAATAGAGGCTCTGGGAAATGATGGAGAAGAGGCTAGTGGTGGGAAAGCTCATGATAGAGTCTTATTCTCTGTATGATTCTGGACAACTTAACTTCTATCAGTCTGTCTCCTTATCCATAATAAAGGAGTTAGACTAGATGGCTTCTAAATCTTTGATCAATTCCACAACATGTATTTATTAAGAACATGCTATGTGACAGGCACTGGGGTTACAAGTGCAAATATATTGTGGATCTTTCCAACAATGAGAGCTTCCTGGAATGTTATGTTTTTAGGATGGGTGGATCTTAACCATTTTAACCCCAAACCACAGGACTTGGAGTGAAGTACTACATTGATCCATCAACATATGAAGACCCTAGCCAGGCCATCAGAGAATTCACCAGGGAGGTAGATCCAGCATATGTCAAGATTGAAGAAGTAATTGGACCAGGTATCAAAAGAACTAAAAGGAATAGCAAAGTTGACCTGGCTTTCTTAAAGCTCTCCCTTCCCTCAGACCACATGTAATCAAGCTGTTCTGGTGGGATGATTAAACACTCCTAATAATTGCCTTTCTAGAGATGTTTCTTATCTTTTTGCCACGTGCCAATTTAGCACAACCTGACCTTGTGCATTTACCACTCAGGCTCCTTTGGTGAAGTTTGCAGAGGTTGGTTGCAGCCTCGAGGACGGCGGGAGCAAGCTGTAGCCATTCACACTTTATGGGCCAGTGGAGTAGAAAGCCAACGTGGTGCCTTCCTGGGCCGGGCTGCAGTGCTGGGCCAGTTCCATCATCCTAATGTCCTTCGACTGGAGGGTGTAGTTACCAAGAGTCAACCCCTCATGGTGCTAACCGAGCTTATGGAGAATGGCCCATTGGACAGCTTTCTCAGGGTCAGTAAAATCCAATGAAAAGGAAGAAAAGTCTTGGGGACTAAGATGGGGAGCTCCCTAGTTGTCTCGGGAGAAGTACCTACAGCTCTTCTGCTACTTCTTGCCTTCTCTCCTTGGTTTCTGCTCTACCCATCTCCCTTAGGCAGCTTTCTAATCCTAACCCTGATCCATGGCTGGTCTCACCAGACTTCTGGGTCAGTAGCTTTTTATCTCTTCCCTCTGCCCTTTAGCTGACTTCTGCTCTCTACTCTTCAGCAACAAGAGGGCCAGTTCAGTAACCTGCAGCTCGTGGCGATGCAGCGGGGAGTGGCGGCAGCCATGCAGTACCTATCCAGTTGTGGCTTTGTACACAGGGTTTTAACTGCCCATAGTGTACTGGTCAATGGCCACCTGGTGTGCAAAGTGGCCCACCTTAACCATGGCCACAGCTCTCTGAGTCACAGCAGCCAGGTAAGAGATCATGTGCTCAGGAAACCATCATTCTACAAGTGGGTCAGTAGACTGCGAACAGAAACAAGGAGAAGTTGTATTGGGAGCTCATGGAATTCATAAGGGTTTACATATAACTCCCAAGGGCAGAGGGAGATGGGAACTGGCATCGAGGAAAGATATTGGGAGATTTGGGGAGAGATATTAAGAAATCCTGGGAAGGTCTAAGGAACCAGGTCACTAAATGGAGAACTCCAGAATTCCAAAGTCTCCCATCCACTTCCTTCCAGGGTTTACAACCTCCACTTCGCTGGACAGCTCCTGAGGGCCTAACTCATGGAAAATTCACAACAGCCAGTGATGTCTGGAGTTTTGGGGTCCTAATGTGGGAAGTGATGAGTTATGGGGAACGCCCATACTGGGACATGAATGATCAAGAGGTGAGAACATCTACCCTGCTCCCACATGGGGGTTTAATCTCTGAATGTCAAAACTCCCTCCCATTCCTTCTAATCTAGTAGCCACCCACATAACTTCTACCTTTTAATCCATAGATTCCATATGCCATTTCTGTGTAAGCCCAGTGCCATTTTCCTGTCCCTTAAATCACTATCATTCAGTATTACCACCAGATTGATACATAGTGATTAGCTGAAGGGAAGATTCTTACCCTAGAGAAGAGAATGAATAGCTGTCTTTTAGGATTTGAAGAGCTGGCCAGTGGGAAAAGACCTTAGACCTGCTCTCTTGGCTCCCAGATGAGAGAACTAGGAGCAAAAGGAAATTACAGAGACAAATTTAGGGTTAATAGAAGGGATAATTTGCTAACAATTAAAACTATCCAAAAGTGAAATGGGTTAACTTGGAAAGTAATGGGTTCTTCCCACACTGCAAGTGTTCAGATAGAGGCTGGATATTAATGAGCCGGTGAAGAGAATTCCTATTCAGCTTGTACTACATGCATTCTGAAGAACTGCCCCACAGAGCCTGAGATTCTTTGATTCTCTGACTTTCTGTAATTTTTCTCTAGGTGCTGAATGCTATAGAGCAAGAATTCCGGCTTCCTCCACCCCCAGGCTGCCCCAATGGACTGCACCTGCTGATGCTGGATACCTGGCAACAGGATTCTGCCCAGCGGCCTCACTTTGACCAGTTGGTGGCTGCCTTGGACAAGATGATCCGCAAGCCCGAGATGCTACAGGCTGGCGGAGTCCATAGGTCTGGGGAAACTAGAGAGGGCTAGGGAGAACTAAGTAGAAGACATGGGTTATCAATGGGAGAGGCAAAAACTCTGGGTGACACATGGTATGGAAGTTGCTTATGAACTGTGACCTTGAAGCCCTTGAACAGCCTAATCCCTTCTCCCACTAGACCATCACAGATCCTATTGAGCCCTGTGACCTTGGACTTCTCCTCACTGGAAACCCCCCAGGCCTGGTTGGCCGCCATCGGCATGGAGTGCTATCAGGACAGCTTCTCCAAAGTTGGGCTCTGTAGCTTCAGTGAGGTGGCTCAGCTTGGTCTTGAGTAAGCAAAGTTGGGCAGGGAATATAGACACTGAGAAGGGATTGGGGAAGAAATGGTTAAGTGTCAGGGCCACTTATTTCTCATTCAAAAGACTATTTAGTTTACTTCTTCCTTCAGAATTCCCACTTTCCCAGGGAAAAGCAGCAGAAATAGGTCTTGTAATTAAGGGGAACCAAGTAGAGAGGATATATATATCCCACATCACCCCCATTCCTCCTTTCCCCAGGGATATGCCTGCTTTGGGCATCACTCTGGCTGGACACCAGAAGAAACTCCTTCATAACATCCATCTACTTCAGCAGCATCTGAGCCAGCCAGGCGCAGTGGAAGTATAATCCCTGGACAGGAAACAGCTGTGGCCACACAGCCACAAATGGACAACAAATGGAATGAGCCTTGGTTACAGATGGAAGGACCTTCCCCTCCTCACTTCCCACCCAAGACTTATTCTTTGAATTCTTCCCTTCACAATGGTTCTTCCATTACCATATTAAAGGGGAAAAATGGGATTTTGCCAACAAGGAGGTGTGATGAGGTCTCATGTGAGTAGGAAACAAGGAGACCTTAGGAGGAAGGTTAAAGGTACTAGAAACATTTTTGGAGAAAGGCCAACAAGAAAGGCTTTTTAGAGATTAGGGCGCCGACTTTATTGGAAGGAGTGATGCCTTGGCAGGGTAGGTGTCTGTGTACCAGCCATAACACCCGAGTCTTTTTTGTTTTCCTTGTTCGCTCAATCGCATGACCTCCATTTCTCATGAAACCCTTATTCTCATCTCCTACATATACCCAGCTCAGCAAGGGAAAGCCCATCCCCGACAAAGGATGAGGGGTACCTGAGAAGGGTAAGGAGAGGATGCTCAATAGAACATCCTTAAAGTGCTTTGTTCTGGCAGTGTATTCAGCTGCTCGGTCTTGAGAGGGAAAGGTTGCCACAGTGACAGGATGTGTGAGGGACTGGGGATAGAAAGGGAAGGAATAGACACATCCTGTTTCATTCACCAGATGCCCAGTGGGGCCCGGATAAGTTGTAATCTGGCTCTTTCTGAACCTGAACACCCTAAAGAGCATTCTTTCTGGCTCAATTCCAGTCCTCCCTCAGAGGGATGAAGAACATGGCCTCCTTTCATTCCCAGTGAGCAAAAGGGAGTAGATTCTTGGATTCCTGTGGAAGAAGTTCAGACTTGATATACCCTATCCTCCTCCTCTTCCAGGCCCCTATTGATCTCCCCCCTTAGGTTTATCCCCAAGGTCCCCCGTCGAAGCCTTTCCCAGTTGGCACTGCTTCGAGTGGTACTTCGGGAAATGGAGGGGGTAGATGTTGCTTGTCGGCGATGACCACAAGGGGGGGTCAAGTCCAGTTTGTTCAGTGAGTCTTTGTCTAAATCATCAGTCCCCAAAGGATTGAAGGCATGGGCATATCGGTGTATTCGTTGTCGATTGGGGTCTTGTCGGTCCTCCACGCTATGGAGAAGATGGAAGAGACACGAATGGTTTGAGTCATACACTTTTTTACCAGTAGCCTTCCCTTAAGTCTGTGAGAGTTAAATACATAGTTTATGACTACGAAAAAGAAGCAGATTCTAGGTTCAACTCCTCAAAAGAAGGGAAAAAAAGGAAAGTCCTGTTTCTCAGATAAGAATCAAGACTGGGGAAAAACTGCTTGGGCGTGGGGAAATGACTTACTAAACAGACACTTTTTTAAAAAGGAAATTCTATTATCTAAGACCTTAATCCTCTCTAAAAATCCAAGGATCTGAGTAGGGAAAAGGGACACATAAAAGTATTCCCACTCTTACAGGCACATGTTCACACGCTCCAACTCACCGAAGAAACCATCGATCCCCTAATCCATACTCTCGACCACAGATTCCAGATCGAGGCCAGAGGCATCTGGGCAGCTTTCGCTCCAACATCACTGTGGTAGCAACAACCTGGGGTTGGGGAGGGGAGGGAAGGATTACTGTCCAAAATGTGGAGAGAAAAGGACAGAAGACCAGGAATAGAGAAGGGACAATAGGTGGAAATAAGCAATCTTTTAAGTGCAGTAAGAAGTGAATTCTTATATCACCCCGATATTATTTCTAATACCCTGTCAGCATAGTGCTACTGCAAAGCAGAATGCTTTACATATATGTATACATCCCCACAACAAATCTTTGAAGGGTTAAGGCAAGTATTTGGTTTACAACCCTTATTTTTTCAATGAGGATGTGAGGTTGAAAGTAAGTAAAGGGCTTTCCCAAGGTCATAGATACAGAACCCAGGTATTTTGATTAGGACTGTTCTGCTCTTGCCAATAAGTGCAGAGAAGAGAATGCTGATCCTGGGATACACAATACAGAAGATTCAAAGTTAGCTCTCTTATTTACTAAGTGGATGGCTTTGGGCCATATATTATACACCTGTTTTCTCATCTCTAAAGATTAGAAAGTCTCTAAGGCCCTAAATCAATGATCCTGTGACTGGATAATTTCCAATACCTTTCTGGTTCTATGTTCCCAATCTTCTGTTACAGGAAAACCCTCTAAAATGGAAAGGACAGGAAGGAGATAGAGGAGCCTTTCTTAAATAGTCATATCACTTATTATTGAGAGTCTTCCATCTGCTTCCTTTGTCCCTTTCCTAAGGCATAGAGAGTGACTATGGTGTGGACCTAAGGTCCTGGCAGTTGGGATTAAGTTGGGGCATCTTACAGATTTGGAGGAGGAAATGGGGCAGCTAGGAACTGATCAAGAAGTGCCCTAGGCTAAGAGAGTAGGAGGGAACAGACATACATGTACCAAGGAGCTCACCTGAGCTCTCCACAGCTCATCTCTCTCATGGGCCACTCGCCAGTGGGTGTCACCCATCATAGCAATGAGCAGGTTGAGCATGAGCAGCGTGGCAATTATAGCAAAGGCAGCATATGTGATGCTGTACATGAAGGGCAGGTCTACATCATAGTTGGCAGGACCATCGATGATTGTGAGGAACAGTTCAAAGGTGCTGAACAATGCCATAGGGTAGTCAAAGAAATGTCCCAGTTCATCTGGGTCTTCTGTCTGAAAGATGACATAGAACGCTGCTCCGCCCGGGAGGAGGAGACGACTAAATTCAAGCAACCATCAGCCAACTTCCTAATTGCCCCTTGCCCATCATATTGCCAAACTTTAGACCTTTAATTCCTTAACTCTGATTATATTAACTATTTATAAGATGGCTCATCTTGAAGACCCTCCCCAGTATCCCTATCCTTTCTTTCCTTGTGACCCTCTTTCTTAATCCAATCCTTCTAATCTCCTGATACCTAGTTGATCTCACCTTGTGTTATATTACTTTCCTAGCTCTCATGATCTTGGGATAAAACCCTGCCGTTTTCACTGTTAATCTTCTTGCATTTTATTAATTCCTATTTCATCCATTTTTTCTATTACCCAATTTTTATTCAAAATTACCCTGATTGTACTATTGCCCATTTTCTTTGACCCCTGAAATCTCTCTTTCTCTCTCTCTCCATTTTCCAGCCCCTGTCATAGGTAGAGATTTTTACCAGAAGCAAATCCCAGGATGACCACAGCCATCAGCCAGCAGAAACGCAAGAGATCACCAAAAATCATCTGCAGGAGGCAGAGAGGGGAAGGGAATGATGAGGAAATTTCTTCTTCCCTAATTGTCCTGAGTAGCTACCCCATTTCTCCAATAATACAATGGGTCAGCCCCCAATTTATCTACCCAATTTATCTATCACTTGCATGATGTTTTTATCTCTAGTTTTTATCATGTATGATAAAAACCAACCTCCCAAATTGCTCAGTCCCCTTCTCTGAGATGGCCAAATGTTACTGGGGATCAGGGAGATGCAATCCATACTAGACTTGAAGGGAGGAACACTGACCTTCTGGATCATGATGGTGAAGGGGCCCAGCATCTGGAATCCTCGGGCAAAGTACATAACATTGCACCAGCCAAGCACCAAGGCAAAAGACATGGGTACCACCTCCCCAGATGTGTTGGTGAGCCGCATCACCATGGTTACTAGCACCATGCAGGCATAAGTAATGCTTGAGTAAGAGGAGGAAGCAAAACATGGAGCACATATGAAGGGATGGCTGATAGTCTGGGCCAGACCTCAGCTACAGTTTGTGTGACTTCTACCATTCAATCACATATACAACATGCATGCATTCAAATTTGGGCATCTATATTGCATCGATAGAAACACAGAGGTTCTCTAGGTATGGGACTCAGAATTGGTGGTTAGTTGAAGCTCAAAGTCCATTGCTGGGAGGGTGGGATGGATAGAGAAGGGGAAGTTGAGATTTGGGTGCTGGAGATACTCCAGCTGGACTAGAAGGAGGAGAAAAGTGACTTACATGATGGCATGAAACGGTCCTCCAAGAATAGTTTGTCCAAAGTACCGAGCAACCCCAACCCTGAAAATGTCTGGGATCTGAGGGTGTGAATCAATAAGAGAAGAAACAGAAAATAGGAATGAGAGACTTAGGACTCTTAATAGAACAGCTCCAAACACTCCCCATCCAATCACTGGACCTGAGCTATCTCCTGCCACATCTCACCTCAAGAAGTAGGATGGCTACAGCCCCAATGACAGAAACCAGCTCCCCTACCATTCGGATATTGTCTTCACGGGTCATGTAAGACTCCTGATGGGAAGAATGAGAGTTCAAGGTATAGAACATGGGATGCATAAGTATGTGTGTATTGCACATATGTATAAACGTAAAATGCCAGAATTAATGAGTCTTTGTGGTCCATCTAACATATATATCCAATTTATGTCTGCATAAGAATCCTCTCTACAACAATCCCCAAAGAAATGATTTTTCAATTTAACTGAAGACCTTTAAGAATGGGGATCTATCAACTCATTCTACTTTGGAATCTCTCTAATTGCTAGGAAGCTCCCAAATAAACCTCTCTCTGACCATGTCCCATTATTCCTAATTCCGTCCTCTGGGTCCAAGCAGAATAAATCAATGTGGATATATATTTGGGATATCTCTCAGACTTTGAGGAGTTTCTTAGTTTCTATATTATGAGATTCACTTTACCAGGCAATGTTTGACTCAACTTCTTTTTAATCTTATTTATTAAATGGCACTCCAAGGAGTTTGTATATATGTACCTTAGAAATTGTATATGCAATTGTTACACAAGTTTTACATTTGCTAAGGAAGTTTGTCTGTGTATGTGAAAATATAAGCACATATATTCCACGAATGCCTTATCTGGGAGAAGAGATGGCAAGTGATACATCAGACTGATCCTTTTCTCTTGGAAGTAATCACCTGCAGTAGCTTCTGCTGGAGAAGAGTAATATCCCTCATGCTAGTACGATTGCTGCTCCGAGGCTTTAGGGGACGGTAGGCACAGCACATGGTGAAGCAAATCATGTAGAGAACATAGACAGCACCCAGCACACAAAAGTATGGTCTCCCAAACCTTCTCCACTTGAGGCTCACCAGCTCCTTCACAGGGGTCAGGTCTAGGATCTGCCGTGCCTAGACAGAAGGAAAATGGAGAATAGGGTGTGTGCACTGATACATGTGTACATACACATCCTCCTTCTCTCTGCTCATCCCATCTCTCCCTTCCCTTCCTCTCCTTTAGAATATCTCTCTACCTCTCTCTTCTTGGTTGTGACAATTAGTTCAAGTAATGATTGTTCATCTCCCCAGGAATCAATCTCTGTGAGATCATAGAGAGTGGAAGTCAATGGTCCATAGGTCCACTGGACATGCTTCCTCTTCTGCAGCAGATGCTGGAATATCTAAAGGCCAGGAGATGAGAGACATCTGATCAGAGAACTCCTGAAGAACAGCCTGTCCATCCCTGACATCCCTAAATTGACCATAACTTCTCCAAATTCAAGATGGGCAGAGAAAGAACAAGGTAGAGAATGGGAAACAAAAAAGGAATGACCTAAGGAAGAAATTTAAATTTAGGCTAACAGATGAAATTTGTATTCCATAAATATTTTTTCTAATAAGTAGCAAAAGGTTATTCTTGCCCTTGTAGGCAAGGGTTTGGGGCCCTGATTTTGAGGGTAAGCATCTCTTACCACAGTATTCCCCTCAACACCAGCCAGCTTGAAGGGAGTGAGACCTTGGTGGTTAGGGATGAGGTCTAGAGACTTCATGTGACCACTCCTCTCATCATAAGCTATCAATGCATTATACATCTGGCAGGCAAATGTTTTGTTGGGCTGGAATACCAGGATGTGAAGCACTGTATTTCCTGGAGAGAGAATATGTTATGAGGGTAGCTTGATGACCACTGGCCCCTTTTCAATCCATTCCTCTTTGTCCTAAATGTATTTCAGTTGTGTCCTAGTTCTAAATCCCCCCCCCATCTCTGTGCTTGTGACAGCTCATACCCAATGAGTCCTGGGCCCGGATATCAGCTCCAAACTCAATAAGTAGCTGAACAATCTCTTCATTGCCCACACAAGCAGCAAAGGACAAAGGATGCTCTCCTGGAGGGAAGAAGGGAATCATCACAATATAGCTGAGAGAGAGAAGTGGTCAGAGGCATCCAACTGCTTTGTTTCCCTTATTAAGCCTTGAAAAGTAGGGACACCCTCTCTCCCATTAGATAAAGAGCTCCCAGAAAGATAAACCATTTCCTCCTTTTGTGTGCATGAGGTTCAGGGCTCTTTGTACAAATTATGCAGAAATTAGGGCACTGATTGACAGTGGGAAATTAGAATTAGTGGAAGGGAGTAAGGGAAATAGAATCACATAAAGAGATAAGGGAGAGATCAGTACGTGGACAGGAAGAGTACAGGGCTCTTTCAAGGAATCTGTGGGGTCTGCAGAGGGTGACCCAAGACTTCATGTCCCCCAAGCAAATGAAATTGACTTCCCTTATAGATTTTTCCCCTTCCCATTCTTCTCTGTTCCTTTCTCTTTCATCCTTGTTTGCATGTCCTCCATTACCCTCCCTGTCCAGCCCCATCTATTTGCCTTCTTTACCACCCTGGCTCTTGCTCTCACCAAAGTAGATGAGGTTACGGGGGCTCCGGCGAAAAGCCATTCCAGTGGCTCGGGCAGAAACACTGGCACCACGGGTGAGCAGAATTCGCACCAAGTTCACATTCTGGTTCACTATTGCTATGTGAAGCGCTGTTTGGCCTGGATCCCCCCCAAAAAAACACCTCAGATTTGGGAATTGCCCTCCATATTGCCCTCCAGGATAAGGAGCATGTTCCCAAGGGACACAGAAAAAAAAAGCATCTTTTCAAAAGCATCCCCCTCCTCCTGAACTCTGATCTGGACCACAGAACCTCAGTAAGCAAAGCTTAGGGAACTGGAAGCGACAATGGAAAGCCAGGGAACCCCCTCAAATTTTAATGATATGGAAAAAAATTAACTAATACCATCCCTCCAGCTTCTAAGAAATTCTAGGATCTATAAGCAGAGTCACCTAGTCCCCTCCCTAGCTCTTTTTCTTTCCTTCTCCCAACCCTTCTCCTCAACCCATTGCCTCTTCAGATGAACACAACTAGGAAAGATAGCACCTTCATTAACTGGGTAAGGGCAATGGAAGGAAGAACAAAGCTTAGGTATGTCAAGGGGAAATCATCAGGTTTTGAGGGTTGGGGAGGCCAGACAATGATCAGTAAAAAGCCTGATATCCATAGCTCTGGCCCTTGGGCTGTCTCATGCCAAGGAAAGCATTCTTTCTCCTTTTCCCTCCCTTCTTCCCATTTAAATCACTCCCTCTCACCTTCATATAGTTCAGAAGTCATGGGTTCAGTCACCAGATCCGGTGCAACTTCTATCAGCAACTTGGCAGCCTCCAAATTGTCATAGAGGGCAGCAACATGTAGGGCTGTCTCCCCAAGAGCCCCTGAGATGGGAGAAGGGAATCAGTGCCATAAGCACCTCTCTGGGTCTTTCTAGTAGCACATAGGATTGGAGTTACTGAATCAGCAGGTCCAATGTAAGGGCTATTACAGGGTAGTCAGGGTAGAACAGCAGTCCTGTTTGGGGGAATGGGGGGGGGCAGAGTAGAGGCAGGTGGGGTCAGTGAAGGACACCAAGTTCCTCACCTCTCTGGTGTACATCACAGACTTCATACTTGAGAAGCTTGGTCAGTGCTCGAATATCATTCTCCTTGGCAGCTAAGAGCAGTGGAGATTCCCAGATCCTATGGGAGAGACCATTTAGGAAGATAGGAGCAAGACTTCAGGTATAAGGAAAGGGAAGGAGAAAGGGGAGGGGAGATATGTATTCCTGGCCCTCTTCCTTACACATCTATATTCATCCTAGCTGTCCAGTCATCCCCAGGATCATTCAGAAAGGGAAGAGGGCAAGTTTCAATGAGTCCTTATCCCCTATTTCATTGACCTCAATAAATAAATATATTCGGTTCTAACCAACTTATCTGGTTGAAAGGTAGTCATTAGACCTTATGTTTTCAACAGTCTAAAGCTACAATAGCAAAGGGATTGCTTCAAATCCATGTTCACTTACAAATCAGGTCTCTCCTCTGCCTCATTAGATAGCCATAGGCTATATCTCAAGACTAACATTTTTTTCTTCTAACTCTTTAGAGGCATTTAGAGTATTGGGCCTGTGATCAGGAAAGACGAGTTCAAATTCAATCTCAGCTGATTTCCCCAGCTGTGAAATAGGAATAATAATAGCATCTACCTCTTAGAGTTATTGTGAGGATAAAATTAGATATTAGAAAAGCACTTTGTAAACATTAAAGAACTATATAAAAGTTAGTAGTGATGATGATGATGATGATGATTTAGGGGGATGATTTGGGAATTATTGGGGTATACAATAAGGGGCAGGTAGGTGGCCCAGTGGATAGAGTGCCAGCCTGAAGTCAAGGAGATTCATCTTCTTCAATTCATATAGCCTTACTTACTAGCTGTGTGACCCTAAACAAGTCACTTCACTCTATTTGTCTCATTTTCCTCATTTGTAAAATGAGCTGGAGAAGAAAATGGAAAAAAAAAAAAGGAATGCCAAAAAAATCCCAAACATTCACAAGGCAGATTTGACTGAAAAACCAAACCACCACAACCACAAAGGGTAGACAGTATCTTGTGTGTGTTCAAAGGCTCTAGTTAGCCATCTATTTAAGTTGGCTAAAACTCTTAAGGACATGACTTCCTAGCTCCATCCTACTGGGCCTTCTTTGTTTGTCTTCCTCTTCAACCACTGCTCCTTCGAGTGCTCTTCTTGGAAACCAGAGTAGGATGTAATAGAATGGGAAGGAAAAAAGAAGGAATAAGCTAGGGGATAGGGAGAGAAGAGAATTATAGGGACATAAATTTGGAGCTGAAAGAGATGTCAGAGGTCAAGTAATCCAGATGTGTCAAACATGCTGCTCACAAAACTCCCAGTACTGCCAGAATCAGATGAAAATGTCACTGGGAAATGTTTAACAAAATGAATAAAAATGCAATAGAATATAGATAATGTAAGCATGTGGTTTTTAAATCAATTTGTACCCACAGGAATCCTTATGTACTTTAGATAGCCAGGTTAGTGATCTTATATCTACTTGAGTCTGACGCCACTGATACAATGCAACTCCCTCATTTAACAGATGTGAAAACTGAGTCCTGGCAAGATTAATTTATTTCATCACAACAGATAGAAAAATGGCAGAGTTGTGGATGGCGCCCAGCTCCCCCGATCTTGTATCCAGTGTTCTTTCCATGTCTTCCCTATTCTGGTAGCACTTATTTCCATACCCAGCCTTGATCTCATGGTCTGCTATTTTAATCTTTCACTAATTACCACCTTAGGATACCTCATAAATCTTTATCTCCAGGTAACGTCTACCACATAATTTCTGTTTCTGCTTCAGGGCTACAGAAAGCCATTAAGAGAAAGGCATGAACTCAATCTGGTTTCAATCTTTATAAATTTATGCTGTATCATTTCAGCCTCCCCACTGTTCTTTAGGAAGTACTCGATTTTAACCTTATCTCCCAACATACAAATCAATCCTAACCTTTACTTCTCTTGGTCTTTCCCAATTGTCCTTGCCACCCCCCAAACTTACAGCATATAAGCTCATTGCAGCTAGGTAGTTTACAAGCTACAGGGCTCTATTCACTGAGTCTGAAGAAACCCTGGACAAATTATTTAATTCTATTTGCTTCAATTTCCTCATTTGTAAAAATGATACAATGAGTATCTACTTCATTCAGAGAGTTATGAGCCTAAAATAAGATAATATTTGTAAAGCACTAGTACATATTAAGATTTAAAAAAATGCTTATTCCTTTATGGATCTCCAAGTCTCTCAGCAGCATTCCTCAAATTTCAGCATCATCATTTGCTCTTTCCATCTTTCCTCTGATCAGAAAAGGAAGAAAGGCATGGCAAATATAATAGCCTTCATAAGTTGATATCCTCAGAAACGTGGCTTTCCCCCTCTTTTCCCTTCCTTCTACTAAATCATCCGCAAAATGCACTTGGAAAAGTCATCTTCAGTGCAATAAATATTACTTCACTCCAGTTGTATATGGGCAATAATATGGCCAATACGACCTAAGCAGTAAAATACCTTAAAGGGCAGGACATAATAGTGGAGGAAGGGGCAAGGTTTGACAAGCAGGTCAGGTCACCACTTTAGTCACCATATTCTTTCTGTCTCTAAAGGAGACAGCCCTGAACCCTGAACCCAAAAGCTTTGAGAGAGATGGGGTCTTTTGGGGCCATTGAATATGCTTCTAGCCCAGCCTTTGTGGCCATCTCTGAGAAGGTTAGTCATTAGGGAAGGAAGCTTCTGGTTTTTTTTTTTTTTTGTTTTGTTTTGTTTTTTTGTTTTTTGTTTCTAGCAACATATCCTTAACCAGCTGCTATCAGAAAACATATGGGCCTGGAAATCATGTAAGTGACAGAATCACCACACCCACCATCCTTGCTTCTAACCCTGCCCTTGTGGCTTTCCAGAAGGGCATTCCTGTGCAAAAAGAGGCGAGCCTTCCCCACCATCTCTTGACTAGTTGCTATCACATACATAAGGCAGGCTGGCCAGCCTGATTGTGGCAACTGGGAGGGAACAACATTACCAGGCATATTAGACCACCACGATGACAACCAATCTGACCACCATCTCTCTTCGGATCCTAATGAGGACAGCCTGGAATCTTGAATCCAAGAACCTTGAGAATAACAATGCCCTCAGCCATCATTCTGGGAGAATGAATGAATTTTTTTTTTTTAGCTTTTTGCTGAGGCAATTGGGGTTAAGTAACTTGCCCAGGGTCACACAGCTAGGGAATGTTAAGTGTCTGAGACCAGATTTGAACTCAGGTCCTCCTGACTTCAGGGCTGGTGCTCTATCCACTGTACCACCTAGCTGCCCCGATGAATGAATTTTCTAAAAGAAAATTCTTAACAAGGCAAATGCTGTGCTAATACAGCCTGGCAATCTCTGCTCCAAGGGCTATAGATAACTCTTACTGAACACTCAGGAAAGAACCCTTTTGTCACCAAAGTCCTTGAACCCGTCAGGTACTTCAACATCAGAAACTAGTAGGATTTTATCACTGAAAATGGCATTAAACATTAACATTTACTTTACTTTGCTGCTGGACCCTGAAAACCATAAGACTATTCCCTCTGATTTATAGTTGAAACCTTCCATGTATATTGTCTCCCCCTTAAGAATGTGAGTTCCATAAAAGCAAAGGCTGTCTTTATTTACTATTTGTAGCCCCTGTGAGTATCACAATGCTTTCTATATATTAATCTCTCTTTTTTAATATAGTAAATCAAAAGGTATTTATTAAGTACCTGCTATGTGCTAGGACCTAAGTTTGGGGAAGGGGATACAAATATGAAAACCAAACAGTTCCTGCCCATAAAAAACTTATATATTATCAGAGGAGATAACATGAGCACATATAAGTATGAACAGAATACAAGGTAATTTTTTGGGAGGGATAGCAGAAGGAAAGACTTCATATAGAATATAGTGTGCTTGAGCTGAATCTTTTTAAATAGTATTTTGTTTTTCCAATTATATGTAAAGATAATTTTCAACATTCATCTTTTTTTTTTGAGGCATTAGGGGTCAAGGGACTCAGGTCCTCCTGACTTTAGGGCTGGTACTTTTGTCCACTGTATCATCTAATTGCCCCCATTCATTTTTATAAGATTTTGAGCTCCCAAATTTTTCTCCATCCTTCCCTTGCTTCCTCCCTCCCCAAGACAGCAAGTAATCTGATAGAAGTTATACATGTACCACATATTAAGCTCTTAATAAGTATTTTATTCATTAATTATTAATTCAATAATTGTATTCAGGCAATCAATTACAGATATATAAAGCAGATTCATATCCAGGTTTGCATCCATTAGAGAGTATTTCCTACTGGGCTCCCCAAATCTGGATGCTACTGTCTAGCCCTCTCCTACTTATCCATAGGTTAAACCTATTTTGTGTCCAAAGCTCACTTTTCTATTCTCAGAAAAGACTGTGGACTCTGCCAAGTTCTAATCTGCATCTCTTGGTTCAACTGAAACTTCCTTCTCCTAGGTAATACTAAAATCTGCCCTTGAATCCTGATTTCTCTTTTCTCCTGATTATTTTCCTTTTAGTTTTCCTCTTAATCTATTTTTCTATCTCCTAAGCAATTTGGCTTTTTTTCTGTAGAAGTCAAAAATATATTGATAGATTATTCACAGACAATTATTCATATGAGTAAAGACATGGATCCTTATGGTTTAGTGGTATATAAAATGGTATATATCTACTGCAAGATGAAAAGCATTGACTATGATCTTGGGCTAGTCAGTTAATCTCCATGTGCCTCATTTTCCCCAATTGTAAAAGGAAAAAGTTGAACTAGTTGATCTTCGAGGTTCCTTCTAGCTCTAGATCTGTGACCTATATTTTAATTCAGAGTGTTATTGTGGTATAGGGAAAAGGGAATAAATTTGACTTGTTGAAACTGAAGTTAGTGAGACAAAAGGCCTATGAAAATGGAAAAACTTCAGGTTTAGTCTAAGAATAAATGCTTCCAAATTGATCTGCCATTTTAGGACCAAAATTTAAGGCCAGAAAGTGGGGCTCATCATCTAGAGACTGGTCACCAGGTGAATATTTTTACTTTTTATTACATGGCAATTCAATGAAAATAATATGGTTCTGAGAAATAGTATGGTAGGGTTCTGAGAAAACAGTGAGTATTAACTTTTACAATACTGTGACTTTTACAATAACTATGACTAATATGGAAAAATGTTTACCATGGTAATACATGCATAACATATCAAATTACCTACCATTTTAGGAGGAGGGAAGAGTAGGGAGAAAAATTTGGAAATCAAAATCTTGTAAAAATGAATACTAAAAATTGTCAACACATAATTAAGAAAAATAAAATACTATTATTTTTTAAAATATTAAAATAGCATAATTAACTTAATTTATGCTGACTACCTACAGATTCCACTGAAGGTAAGAGGAGAGAACAAAAAAGAAAGCGAAGAGAAGAAACAGCTACAAGATTTACCTTTCCCTCATGGTATCATATCTAAAATTAGGTCTTAAAAAAATAAAATAAAATTAGGTCTTAAATGTATCACATTTTCTTCTTCCTCCTTTCTGGGGATGGACATGAGCAGATTCCCATCTTCAATGACACAAGTCACTCTCATTTGAATATAGCAGCCACTCAAATTCTTCCCTGAGTTTACTCAGGCAAATTCACACACACACACACACACACACACACACACACACACACACACACACATTTTTCTCCTTTATTTCTCCTTTCCTACTTCCTCCCAAGGGAGCAGAGTGAGAAGAGAGCCAAGAAAGATGTTAGAGATCATTTATTCTAATCTCCTTCTTTTACAGTTGAAGAAGCTCATCTAAGATGAGGCAAAGTAAACTGGATAGTTGCCCCATTAATAGCAGATTTGGGACTAAAAATCCAGGTATCCTATCTCCTATCCTAATTCTCTTCTATTATGTCCTGTTAGCCAAACACTACAAAAGTATGTACTTGATACCCAAAGTCTCTAGTCGCTTTTCTCATCTCTCCCCTAGTCCTCTTCAGTTTCCCTACCCTAGGGTTTCCCAATTCTCCTAAATTTTCAAGCATTTTCTCAGATTACTTTTGGGAAAGAGAGGGAAGAATTGGGAAAGAGCACTTAGCTAGAAGGGACCTGGAGTTTAGTAATAAGACGATCGATGAACTTTTAGTTTGGAAGACGATTAAAATGGACTGGTCATCCTCACACCTCATCCCTGACATGTGATCTAGCCTCTGTTAAAACATATTTGGTGATAAGGAAGTCGCTATATTCCAAGGTGGTCCATTACATTACTAGAGAGCTCTAAATTGTTAAAACTGCCTTATCCAGACATGAAATTTTTATCCCTTTCATGCATTTTCCTCTGAAGCTATACAGAATAAATTCAATCCCTTTTCTAAATGACATTCTTTAAAATATCTGAAGATTGTGATCATGTGTCTCCCCCATTGTTAAACTGCCTTCTTTCTTTTCTCCAAGTTAGACATTTCTAACCCCCAATTTCTTGGACTGAGTAGGAATAATGTAACTTATGATTGCCTTCATGATGCTTGACAGAAAGGAGTATTTCATCATTTGTATATGTGTCCCCAGCACCTAGCACTTAATGGGTGTTGAATCAGTGCTTGTAGACTAGTTAATCATTCCATGTGTTTTTAAGTACCATCACTTTCCTTGCCACCTTTTCCTTAATAATTTGTTTCATATACCTTTTAAAGTACAGTACTACAGACTGAACATAATATTCCAGATGCAGTTTGACCTCAGCAGAATACAATGAAGTGCCCTTATTCTGGGCACTATTGTTAATCATTCCATGTGTTTTCGAGTATCATCACTTTCCTTGTCACCTTTCCCTTATTAATTTGTTCCCTATACCTTTTAAAGTATAGCACTGCAAACTGAACATAATATTCCAGATGCAGTTTGACCTGGGAAGAATACAATGAAGTGCCCTTGTTCTGGGCACCATAGTTCTATTAACAGAGCCTACAATTGCAATCACTGTTTTTGGCAGTCATATAACATGGTTGACTCACATTGAGCTGGTTAAAAGTTATCAGTGTTCTTGTGTAAGACCATAGTGTCAGTGGGGAGTGGGAAAAGAAGGAGTGAAAGAAAGTAAGATTATAAATGTGATATCAATTTAGGTACTTTAAAAGGTTGGAACTAAAGGACATGGAGCTGAGGTGGCAATAAAAGGGGATGTCATAGGAATAACAACCTCCTTGGAGATGGTCTAACTCTCTAAAGTTATGAATGAAATGAGTCCATTGAATGAAAGATAAGAAAAACACAGGGATAGGTATAATAATAATAGTAGAGGCTTCTAAATTTTACTCCCCACTTCACTCCTGCTTCTCCCTGAATGGTTGCATCTTGCTTCGGAAAACAACTGATTCTCAGGAAAGAGTATCTTTCTACCCTATTCATGGCCAACCTTCTGTTTGCCTTGTAGAATAGAAAGGCAGAGGTAGTATCAAATGAGAAAATGCATCATGCTAATTTTTTAAGAATACAGGGGTAAGTAAAAATGATATTAGATATTTAATTTAATTTTATTCTCCACTTACTTTGCTCCAACTCTTTTTGAATGACTGAATATTACCTACCTTTCTCTATCACTGCCTGACCCATCTTTTGATTTCTTTGAGAGACAGAGAACAAGAGGTAGTATCAAGTAAGATAAAATGTATAAAATGATTATAGCTCTTAAATACCTTTATAATTGTTAGCTATTATTGTTTTTGTTATCATTATTATTACTATTATTGTTGTTGCTATTGTTGTTCTTATTAAGAGTGAAACTAGGTGAAATTTCTCTGCTGGAAGGCAGAACCATCAAGACTTTAAACCAACTAATAGTTCTATCCATTTAGCCTCTGACTGGTAAATCTGAAAAGCACAAAAAGAAGTTAATTTAGGATGGCAACTTCAGTGAGACAATAAATAGCACTCAAATTCTGGAAACTATCATGTTCCAAAATGTTTCATTGATGGAAGAAATGTAAATGTAGTGTAGTACAAGAGAAGGAGTGTTGGCTTTGTAATCAGAGGCCCTGGATTCCGGTTCCAAGTTTGACACTTATTGCCTGTGTGACCATAGGCAAGTCACTTAACCTGTTGTTCCTCAGTTTCCTCATCCATAAAATGAGGGTGTTGACTAGATTATGTTAGGTAGCCTTTCCAGATAGACATCTAAGATCCTGTGTATAAAGCCCCCACCCTGCTGTCTCTGGAGAATCATAACATTGGAGCACTGAAAGTCTTTTTAGAAATCATTCCTGTCTCACTGGACTTTGTCCACCTTTCTCAAAGCCCAGTTAAAGTTAAGCCAATAAACTCCAAATATGTATTAAATACCTGTGTCCAAGGTCACTATGCCTCAGTGCTGGGGATACATAAAGCCTAACTATATTTAGTATCTCTCAGGGAACTTCTTAGAAAATAATATGGGGTGAAGCTTACTATTATCTCCATAATAATAATAAATCACTTTGATATAATGCCTTCAGTGCCTTCCTTTAAAGTACCTTGTGTGAGTTTTGATGAAAATGTTAATAATATAATTTTACAGACAAGGAAACAGAGCCTAAGACAGATTGACTAGCTTGCCCAGGTCATACATACAACAAGTAACTCAAGCTAGAACACAACTCAGGTGTTGTGGCTTTTCATAGGAGCATATATTCCACTCCACTATGACAAGTAAGACATAGAACAAATTCTTCAACCCATTCCTGACCTTAATTAAACACCTTTGTCTCTATTCTTTCCTCCTTCCAAGAAATGGAAGTTTCATCTCCCATGTAATTGAGTACTCTCATTAATTCACAAGTCTTCTACTCAAACCCATAGTCCTATTCCCTAGCCCCACATGGCAGAGTATGACCTGGCACATTAACATCCATGCCCCTTTCCCTTTGCTCCACTTTGCCCTTTTTAATCCTAATTCTTAGGAAAGTATTATGCCATTGTACCTAATAGTGTATTGTGTTTATTCTGTTACTAGGAGACGGGGCAGAATATAGACCCCATTGAGTGGGCCCAGGTAAACAGACCATGTACTGTTTGTATGTGTGTGTATGTGCGGGAAGGGTATATGGAATCTTTTAGCTCAAGGTATACGCAGAGAACAATTACACCATAAGAAGGAAGAACAGAGGAACTTCCATATAAGGACTGAGATTATTATTAATAAATATTATGCATTACATTATATAAATAATAAAATTAAATTTCTAATAATGTTATTAATATATTATGTATACAATATATATGTATATATATAATTTAGAAGTTTAATTGTGTAATGATCAACTATGACTGACTCAGTTCTTCCCAGCAATACAAGATCCAAGATAATTCCAAAAGACTCATTACTGAAAATGCCATGCACATCGAGAGAAAGAACTATGGAGTCTGAATGGCAATTGAAGCATACTATTTTCACTTTTTTTTGTTTTCTGTGGTTTTCCCTTTTTGTTATGTTTCTTCTTTCACAACATGCCTAATGTGAAAATATAGTTAGCATGATTGTACATTTATAACCTCTATCAGACTGCTTGCCATCTCAGGGAGAGAGGGAGAAAAATGTGGAACTCAAAATCTTATAAAAAAAATAATATTAAAAACTACCTTTACATGTAACTGAAAAAAATACATTTACTAAAAAAAAAAAAGCTAAGTAATTTGCCAAGTAATTTCATGTTCTTTATCTCATTTGATACTTGTGATAGCTCCCAGAGGTTGCTAGGGGTTGTGTTATTCACCTTGTGTTATTCACACATACACACACATAAGGAAATCCAGGCCTTGATAAATAAGCCTAAACTGATATGATGAGCTCATTAAATCATGTAATTGGAACTGGAAAGGAACTTTTTGGATTGTCTCATCCAACCACATCATTTTACAAATAAGAAAACTGAGGCTCAGAGAGGTTTGCCCATGATCCCTAGTGGCAGACTTCAAGGAAGAGCTTGAATTGGGACCTAGCGCCAGGCTATTTCTAGCAGCCCATACTACTCTTATAGTTTTTCATTTCTGCTAACTTGAGAGTTTTTTGATTATTGTTGTTTTCTTGAGATGGGGGCAGGGAGAGGTGATGGGGACAGAGTACCATCAACTACAGCTTCCGTACAGACTGTCCCGGGAGATTAAGAAGGAAAAAAATAAAGCTGTAGGTAAACAGCTTTTCCAGGATGCTGGTATCTGGGCCTGCATTCTGAATCTCAGCTCATCCTCCCAAGGCATTGAGACACTATACATAAATCAAATGTGGCTTCTTCTGGGTTGGGAGAGAACACAATACACTGGGAAACATAGAGCACCACCTATGGGTTCAAATACATGCAAGCCAAAACATGGATGACTCCTGGCTCTCCTCCATCTCCATTACTAGGCCACCAACAGAGAGGAGTTAAAGTAATGGATTGAAGTGAAATCAATCCATTAGAAAAAGGAAGTACCTAATCCAAGAGAAGGTAGGACTTTCCGGTGTGGGGGTGTAGGGTGAGGTATCTTTAAATAATCTCTAATTGGAGTTCTAAATCTATGCTCTTATGGATCATCAGATGGGACAGTAAGTCTCACAGAGGTGAAGAAATTTGTTTGAGGTGACCCAGCTAGTTAAATTTGAATGTATACACACATGTGATTAAGTATAGATGCCATTCCCTGGCCCTGCTCAGTAGAGGTTTCACATCTATTCTGTCTTTGTTTCAATGTGTTTCAGTCTGTTCTTAAAAGGGGACCCGGGAGGAGAGCAAAACTAGGAAAAATGGCATTAGTCAAATTGAAGTCCATTAAAACAAAGCTAGCTGATAGGGCCAGAGAACCAGTCTTGAGAAGACAGGAGGCATACAGCACAAAAAACATTGATTCAGAGGTCCAGAGTTCATATCCCACCTTTGCTGACTGATTATTCTCTGTAAAACCTTGCATAAATCCTAACTTCCCTGGGCCTCAGTTTCCTTATCTGTAATATGATGTGATTGGATTAAATAACCTTGGAGATCCCTTCTGGCTGAATTCATGATCTTATGAGCATAGGGCATAAAAAAGGGACTATTTGGGAGATTAGGAAAAAGAGGAACTTAAATGAAAAAAAAAAGAAAGAAAGAAAGAAAAGAAAGAAAAAGAAAGCTTTCCTACTCTGCTAAATCTTCCCACTTTGGAGCCTGTGTCTGAGATCCTAGCTCCTAGTTTCCAGTACTAGATCCTGGGATACTGTTTCATGGAACAAACTGAGATAATATAAGGTGAAGGATACAATAGTGTATAGGAGGAAAAAAACTTTGTAACAATCACAAAATACTATAGAAATGTAATGGAAATGTATTGAGGTTATCTTTACTGGAATATAGAGTAAAAAAAAAAGACCTTTATTTCTATAAATGGGAAAGGCCATCCTGCAAGGCAGTATCAGTATCCCTTGGTAGTTCCTCACATAGAAGAGGGAAAGTTTGGGGTACTGAGGTGGGGAGCCACCAATGAAAAATACAAGATAGAAAAGGAGAGATAGAGGTATGTGTTCAAGTTGAGGAAAAGACTCTCCCAGATGGGACAAAGCTGTGATTTCAAAAGTTCCATCTTCTGTGCTCCTTCCCAAGCTCAAAAAGATCATTGAGCTGAAAATGTGATTTCAGAGAGAAAGGAGGCCGAAAAAGTTCCAGTGATTATAACTTTCCCCCCAAAGTCTCCTGGCCAACCAGAATGGAGCTAGAGAAGGGAATCAAGAGTATCAGGCTATATGCCTCCAGCCCCAATCCTACACCCTCCTTTCATACCCACAAAAGAATTAGGAAACTAAGACACCCCACTCTAAGCCTATGGGCCTTTCCGCTCCCATTCTGTGGGGTTGGGGGTCACACTAGCTCATGGACTAGACCATGAAACTAGTGATCATCTGTTCCCCAACAACAACACCCCTGTGTCAACTCAAGATCTCATCATCAAAACATGTTCTCACCCACCCACCCTCCCAGGCCCAGGGGGAGAGATCTGGGTGGAGTGAGGTGACAGAAGAGAAACTATCACTAAAAAAAAAAGAAAAAAAAAGGAAGGTAAGCCCACCAAACCCTAATATCTGGAAATCAGCTAGGGAAAAGATAATTCTGCTTCAGTTTCCCAGTCTCCTTCATGACCATGAAAAGTTTGGAAGTAGAGAAGCATCCTAAGTCAGGGGGAGGGGTGTCAAGTATTTCTATTATGAATAGAAACATTATTTGCTTCTAAGGGGCCTGGGGAAGTCCCTATGAAGTAGGGAACCTGACAAACTTCTACTTCTACTGCCTGGTTGGGAAGGAGGTCAGGGTGTAGGAAGGAGGTAGTACGTCATTTGAAAAGACACTCCTTTAGGGGTCCAATAACCCCCCTTCCCCCACCACACACATACACACAACAAACACACAGAGAACCACTCCTCTCCTTTCCTTCCAGAGCAGGGAGTCCCAGATGTCCCCAGAGGAGGGTAGGGGGTGGAAACAATGGTGGGAAAGCCTCAGGGATCAGCATAAGGATCAAAGCTAAGTGAAGGCAGACTCCCCACTGCCAGAAATTCTATCTGGGAGTATAAAGAATATAAAGAGAGCTGAGAATAATAATAGTTTACAATTAGGAAGTGATTTCATATTAAATTTTTTCATTTGTTCTTAACAATCCCTAGAGTTAAAGTACTGAAAATATTTTTTCCCAGTTTATAAATAAGGAAATACAGACTTGGGGACATAAAGTGAATCAGCCTTGGTCACACAACCAGTAAATAGAAAGAATTTGGACCTAGGTCTTCTGAACACAAATCAGTTTAATTTCCAGTTCAACAAACTTTTTTTTTAAAGCACCTCCTCTATTGCAAGGATATATACACCCAAAACTGCTAGGTTTCTGCTCTCAAAAAAGCTCACCAGGATAGTTCCGAGTCTTTTCCACAATTTAATTCAATTCACTGAACATTTATTTGGTGCCTACTATGTGTCAGTATGGTACCAAGCAGTCGAGATACAAAAGGAAGCAAAAAATGAGTCCCTGGCTTCAAGGAGTTTACAATCTAACAAGGGAGGCAACATTTAAACAAAACCATACAAAGCAAGGAAGATACAGTGTAAAGAGGAAATAATGAAAAGAAAGAAAACATCTTGATTTAGAGAGGTTAAAGTAGGCATCCCGTAGAAAGCGGCATTTTAGTTGGGATTTAAAGGAAGCCTGGGAAGTCGGTATTGGAGCGAAAAAGGGGGATAGTTCCAAGAATGGGGGACAGCCCGTTACTGTGCCCCTCAAGGACATCTGGGTACCTTGGCCATCTAATATGACCCGAGGCTGTGGCAGCGGTATTTCATCCCAACACCCCCTCCTTTTGACAAGAGGATCTCGTCCCCCAGAGCAAAATGTGGCTTATCAACTGTCAGAGGAGCTGTCAGAGGAGCAGTCTCCAAGATGCAATCCAAGCCTATCCAATCCCCGGGCCGGTTTCTACTCAATTTAGATCTCCAAGCGCAGAAACAAACTTTTAGGTCAACTTTAGAGCCTCCTTCCCGCCCCCTCAAAAATCAATGCTCCTCGAAATGAATCGAATTAAAAGTAGATGTTCAATGCTAAGTGCATAGAAAAAAAAAATCAGTTTTGGAAGTTCCTTTCACAAAAAGGCATCTAGAGAGTGGTGGAGAGATGCCGGGTGAGCAAAGATAGCATGGTGGTGGCGGGGGACCCACGGGGTCCGAGCGACACCTACCTCTTCTGCTGCAGCAGGTTCAGCTCATCCAGGCGCCTGTCCCACGATTCCCGTCCCTGAAGGTATTGGCAGATCTTGCCCCACAGGCTGGGGAGCAGCCCTAGCTCCTTGGGCAAGGGCACCCCCATGGGGTGCAGGGCTGGCTCCCCGGGGGCCTGGGCCTGGGACCCGGACCGCGGCCAGATCGGGGCAGGAATCAATCTCGGAGCCACATCGCAGAGACCGAGGGCGAGCCCGCCCCCGCCCTCTCCCTGCAGAGGTCCCGTCTCTGATCCGAGGTTCCGCCTCTCCCCGATCCACGACACCCCTCCCCCGCTCCGCCTCAGGATTTCAGCCCCCCTCCACCCCACCAGGAGCTCTCACCAACTCTTGGGGCCGGGCTACGAGAGGGCTCTAGGATTGTTACACTTGGCAGGAGCTGGAGCTCGGGGCTCCGGTTCGGCTTTGTCAGAAGCTCGGAGCCAGCGGGAAGCAGGGCGGACACACCCTCCCTCCTCCCAAATTACCTGAGATTTAAAGAGACAGGCTGCTGGAGGCCCGCCCGCCCGCTGCTGGTCCCCAGTGCTTGCGCAAGTTCCCTCTTCACCTGGCTCTTTCTCCCTGCCCCCAAGCCCGCTTCTAAAAGATTGAGATTCTGTAAAATTAGGGGAGTCCTTCCTAAAACTCTAGGCCACCTGATATCTGGACAGATCAGGAACAGAAGCTCCAGGCAGTGAAAGGGACAGGGGGAATTAGGGGTGATGTCATATGGAAGTCTCCATAGTATGAGGACCCAGTGATCCGGAGGCTCCCATGGGGCGATCATTTCTGCTGAATCTTCTGAATCTCCTTTTTTGTCCCTGACTACCTCTATCTGCACCTAGGGATCTTGCACTGTAGCTCTCTTTCTTCTTCAACGACTGTTGCTTGCACACCCCGCCCACGCCTCCAAGCTGCTTTTCAACGACTGGAGGAAAAGAGGCTTCCTAGCCTCTAATCAATGGAAGTAGACACTCTTAAAATCAAAGATTTAGATTAGAGAGGGTAGGAGGCATTAGAGATCAACTAGTCTGCCCTCTCTCTCCACCTCATTTTACAGATAAGGAAGCTCAAGTCGAGAAAAGAGGGAAAAAATTGTCTAAAGTCACAGGTGGTAAATAGCACGGGTAAGGTTCAAACTCGTGTTCTCTAATACCAAATCCAGTATTTTCTCTCAGAGACCTCAAGGAATCCATTTTTTTTTCCTGAGGCAATTGAGGTTAAGTGACTTGCCCAGGGTCACACAGCTAGGGAATGTTAAGTGTCTGAGATCAGATTTGAACTCAGGTCCTCCTGACTTCAGGGCTGGTGCTCTACCCACTGTGCCACCTAGCTGCCCCAAGGAATCCTTTCTTGAGCCCAAAGGGGTGCAGGATTATCTGATCCAATCCCCCCATTTTATAAATGAGAAAACTGAGGCTCAAAGAGGATGAGAAATGTGCTCAACCTTTCCTAGATAATAAGTATCAAAGGGATGAATTAGAACAAAGTACTCTGATTCCAGTCAGTATTTGTGCCACTGTGCTACATGGCTTCTCAAGACTTTCCTGTCTATTAAAATGTTTCTTTAATATACATTCATGTGATATAGTGAAAAGAACATCCAGACTGGAGTCAGAGGACTTGGGGCCAAATTCTGCCTCTGATTCTTATTATTTATGTGACAGTTAACCTCATTCATCTATAAACATGCCATCTTTAGACTAGATGTCTTGGGAAGTCCTTTTCAGTTTTAAATCTATGATTCTTTGACAGCTAGGAGATTAATTTGGAATGAGAAAAGCTGTGTTTGAATCTTGATTCTGCTACTTACTATCTCTGACCTGTTAGTCAGACAACTAAGCTAGTTTTTTTCATTTGTAAGATGAAAGAGTAGGGTTTTTGTTGTTCAGCTACTTTTTTTCTTTTTCTTCTTTTTGTGCTGAGACTATTTGGATTAAGTGACCAGAATCACACAGCTAGGAAGTGTTAAATGTCTGAAGCCAGACTTGAACTCAAGTCCTTCTGATGTGAGACTGGTGCTCTATCCTCTGTACCAACTAATTGCCCCTGTTCAGTTGTTGGGGTTTTTTTTGTTTGTTTGTTTTGTTTTTTTTTTTCAATCATATTTGACTCTCCATGACCCCATTTAGGATTTTCTTGGCAAAGATACCAGAATAGTTTGTCATTTCCTTCTCCAGCTCATTTTTACAGAAGAAGAAACTGAAACAAAGTTAAGTGACTTGCTTAGGGTCACAGAGCTAGTAATTGACAGAACTGGGTTGGAAGAACTCTAACATCCTTTTCAGCTCTAAATTAATGATTCTACAAGTCATCTGATTTCTTTTACAAGTGAGGACACTGAGTTCCAGAGACACAAAGGTACTTGCTCAAGTTCACACAATTAGTTATGGAGGATTGAGTATGTATGTATATATACAAAAATGTTAATAAGAAAGAACTATTCTTGGCCTCTTCTCTCATACTTCATCTTTGTCTTTATTTGTTCCATATGCTTTTAATGAATAAAAGTCATTTATTAAATCGTTGAGCTAGATTGAAATGTCCTTCCTGGTCATTTTGGCTATCAGAGATGGGGTGGGGGAGCAGATTGTTTTGGTTAAGCAGAAGGAGAGGGTAAAAGTGATTTCATAGCAAGGGCCTGGGTTGTCATGTGTGTTGTAGATCAGAGGGGACAGTCTTCAGCATTAATGGGACCAACCCAGGACTAAAAGCTACTTATGTTCCTGCCAATGGGCTCAAGGCCAGGACCAGACAGGCTGAGCAAACAATGTGCCTGATTAGGAGAGGAGGGGCCATCTGTCCCAGCCCCTTAAGGTCAGGGGGTTCAGGAAGAGAGGGTGGAACTTAAGCCCAGACCTTGAACTCAAGACCTTTGTGCCCATTATTCTGGCACTTGTCCTACCATTTGACCCACATCACACCTCTTGTGTTCTTGCAGTTCCAAGTAGAGAGTCCCAAATAAAACTCAGACAAGGGTGGGAGTAAAAGGCAATGAGATGTTTGAGTTAGGGATCAAAACACAGTCCTTCTCCATGATTCTTGTTCTAAGGTTATTCCCTCTCTAAACATTGCTGCCTTCTGTTTGAGAACAAAGAACAAATTTCTTTTTTTTTTCTTCTCATCATTTACCATTTTTGGTGACAACTGCCCCCTTGCAAGTCAATTAGGGGTCTTTCATTGTCCCTTCTAGCGCAGATACCACTTGAGAAGCATCTGTGTGGTGTAGGGCCCTGGTAAGGTTTGACTATAGATTGGGGTCTGTTGGAATAAAACTGGCAGGGCTGCTGCAGGACAGAGGGCTCCATAGCCTCGGGGAATGTCCAGTTAGTGTTTGTTCAAACCAGTTCTTCCTGCCCTGGGGCTTGCCCATCTGACCTGAGGCCTAAAGTTGAGGGGGGGCCCCCAGAGGGAAGAACAGAAGAAGCACCCTACCTCTGAAGATTGCACTCCAGCAAGGAGCTAAAAGCAGAAAAAAAATGGTAGGTTTGAGTTCCTATCTAAATATATCTACGTGGATGTTTTTTAAATAATCTATTATCTTGATGAAAGTGTAAATAGTACCAAAATCTAGCCTTGATTTGTGTGCATATGAGATGTCTGGCATAAATAACTCTTTGTGAACATCCCCCTGCCTCTGTGTTCAGTTTCTAGGTTTCTCTTTCTCTCCATCTTTCTGTCTTCTCTTCCGTGTCTGTTTTCCTCCTATTCAGTTTCTATAACTATGTGATTTACCTTTTTTTGTCTCTGGGTTTCTGTCTCTTCTGATCTTATCTCTTTCTAGTTCAATCTCTGTGTCAGCACCCTCCATCCCCATCTTTCTCCTCTCAGTCTTCCCCCCTACCACCCAACTGCTCCCCTATATATAATATTACTACTGATTCTGTATCAGAAGTCATCAAGTAACCCAAAAGTCAGTTGATATGGCCAGTCATGAGCAGCCTAAGATTTGGCAGCCCAGATGCCTCTGAGAATGGAACAGGCGCCAAGGAGAGTGAGAACAGACTAGGCTAGTGCAAACTCAGCTTGGAGTTTGCTCCGGTCAGTGGGTTCAGTAGTCCCAGTATGAACCCATAAAATCTATAAGGAGTAGGAGTGACAGGTCAGCAGGTGTACATATGTACATAGTCACAAACACAGTCACATACATACATGGTTTTCATCCATCAGGAATTCCTCCTAGTTGCTTCCAGACACCGTCACTCATGTTTTTGGACCCCAAGACAGCTGATTTTTCCCCCTACCTCATCTCCAGTTGAATGAAAGACCATTTTTATGGCCTACCTTCTACATTCTAATTTCTAATCCCTTCCTCACTTCCATCTCTTGCTCCCCTTCTAAACCCTGAAACTTTGGCCCTGGAGTTCAGGGTGGGGCAGAAATAGGGAAGAAAGAAATACATCGAGTTTGAGAGAAATGCAACTTTCCTTGGGGAAACAAAACACAATTGGATGAGAGCCACTACAAAAGAAGAATGGAATTAGGCTAAGGAAGGCAATATTAATTACCTGGGTTGTTAACTTTAGAGAAAGAGGTATGAATTCACTTAGGAGTCACTGAATATTAAAAAAAAATTTATAATAATTATATGACCAACAAAAATGTCCCTACCCCTGAGTACTCACTGACATGCCATATAAAGCCCAAATCCAGTGTCTGAATTCAATCCATCCCTAATATTCTGCCTCATTTACAGAGTATATCTCTAATCCTCTGCATGATTATTAGTGCCCGGTTTCCCAGGAAGGCAGGTGGCAAGGAGAGGTGCAATCCAAGGTTTGTTCCCGATAAGGCATTAAGTTTGGTGACTCCACCACTTCCAAGAAACTGGACCCTGATCCAAACTTGTCATTTCCTTTGGTCCCCACAGCCTACTCCACCCCCAGCTTGATTCATGACCTACACTGTCCACTTGAGCTTCAATGAGTATCAGGACTCTGGTTTGAAGATATTGGAAGTTCCTTATAATATATCAAAGTCTGAACGTTCTTCTAAAAGCTTATTGTCCTAGAGCTTCTAGGCTACTGTCACCTTCACTCCAGCCTGTTTTTCCCCATCTCAAGCTCTATGCAAGTGATCATTGTTTTATGTTACACACACACACACACACACACACACACACACACACACACACACACTGTATTATATCCCAGGAGTAATTCCTATCTTTCCTCAAGCACTTCAACATTTCAAGGATGCTTCCACACCCCAGCTACTCAAGCAGTCAAGGAAAAGATCTACTCTCTGAGGTCACTCTGAATCTTTCTGGTCTACTGGCTTCAAGAGTAGGCAGGAGACAAGAAAAGAAGATATTCATTTGTAAAAATTGCTATGAAATCTTGGGGAACTTATCAGTAACAGTGTGTTTAAAATTCTTGATTTAACTTTAAACTAACATTCTTACACTATAAGCCTTTCTCTGCACAAAGCAATTAAACCTAATTTTATTACACTTACATGTATTCTTTTTTTTAATGTGCCTTATTTTCAACACTGTGCGTCTTTTTTTTGCATTGGCCATTATATTGTTTTATATTAAGAAAAGTTTCCTTTTCTTTGTCTGAGACAAACTAAATAATTGTTATTACAGTAATGGAACTGGTGGCATGAAATAGAAATGGATGGAGAAATAGTTGTTTCATGGAAAAATGAAAGTAATTAAGATTTTTTCCTGCCCCACAAATGATTTTATTTCAGTCTTTAACCATCCAAAAATGTTCCATTTGGGGGAAAATAAAATAAAAGGGACTACTGTTTGGTTTTGTATGTGGTTAAATAGATGTGTAAAGTAGCATGTGAACATTTGTTAGAATTCTCCTATGTCTATAACATCCAACTTCTATTAATTTTTTGAGTTTAAATTCTTAATAAAAATAGCCAAGATAATAATATTCCTTTAAAAATATACCTTAAAGCAACAAGATTATGTGATGATCAAGTCTGATGGACATGCCTCTCTTCAACAATGAGATGATTCAAACTAGTTTCAATTGTTCAGTAATGAAGAGAATCATCTACACCCAGAGAGAGGCCTGTGGAAACTGAGTGTAGTTTGCTTGCATTTTACTTTGCTTCTCTTTTTTTGTGTGCAGCACAATAATTGTATAAATATATATACATATATTGAATTTAGCATATTTCTACCATATTTAACATATTGTGGTGGTCATTCATTGTTTTATGTTCTACACACACAAACACACACACACACACTGTATTATATGCCAGATGTATTTCCTATCTTTCCTCAAACACTTCAACATTTCAAGGATGCTTCCAACATATATTGGACTCCTTGCCATCTAGTGGAGGGTGTGAGGGAGTTGGGGAGAGGAGGGAAAACACAGGGTTTTACAAGAGTTAATGTTGAAGAATTGTCCACTGTTTTGAAAAATAAAAAGCTTTAATAAAAAAAAATTAAAGATTTACAAATGTTTAGATTATCTCATAAGCTGATTTCTTTAAAAAAAATTAAAACAAAATATTTATTTTGCCTAATCAAAAAACATAGGCAGGAGAAAGATGGAAGCTAGTAGCTGAAAAATTTTCCAATTTTTCAAAAAATTCCTCATGATCCAAAGAAAGCCATAAGGTTTGATGGAATCCCTTCTGTTGATTATTTTTTATTGATCCTACATATTGATTGTTTGTACACTATTGTATAAACGTTGTCTTCCCCCATTAGATTGTGAACTCCTTGAAGGAAGGGACTGTCATCAGTCTCTGAATCCCCAGTGCTTGTCTGCCTTATGGCAAATGCTTAATAAATGTTTATTGACTGACTAAATGTAGGATGGGAATGATATCATCCTTTCTCAAGGTAATCTTTCGAACAAAAACACTTTAAAGCCAAGAACAGCATCTAGGATTGAAGTTGTACTCCAGGTGAAAGAGAGGATTGCTTGATAATAGGAATCAGGAGGAGACAATGTGGAAGATGCATATCCAAGGGACAAGGAGGGAGAATAGAATATGTGTCCCTTTTCTAAGGAGAACTTCAGTGAGAGCCATGACCCCACCTAGTCATGAAATGTATCTGACTATTGAGGGGGAATGGGGAAGAAGGGAAACTGTTGGCTAAGTTACTCAAAACTTGTTGGGAGAGGAAATGAAATTAAATATTATCTCTACCCTGACCTCCAACCATGGGGATGTGAGCAGGTGGGGCATCCACACCCTATATCCAAATGCTAAGATTCTGGAAGGTATGTTTGAGATGGTCTTAAAGCTATGATCTAAGGATGGGGGTAGGGAGAAGATAGAATAAAATTCATAAAATCCTAAAATATAAATAGGATGTAGGACTGGTTTTTAGAGTTCATCCAATCCAATCTCCTTATTTTAATCACATAAGAAAACTGGGAATGGAATTAATTGATCTCTCCAATGTCATAGCATTTGACAAATCTCTCCACAGAACCTTGCCTGGTGACTATTACTTTAGTATTCTTTCCATTGTATCCTGATGGATAGCAGTCTCCTTAATTCCTATTTGAAGGCCCCTGAGATTAGTTCTTCATTGTAGGGTCTCTAACTTCATCTTTGCAGCTCCCTAATCTTCATCTTGAGTCAAAGAGGTCCAGAGTGAAGGCACCAAGGCTGAAAGATGGGGTTTGAGTTCTGGGTCAGTCCATGAACAGGTAGTCTAAGGCACTTGACTAACCAGTAGTCTTAAAAACTAAAACAGAGATAGAACCCATCCAAAAATAACAATTCTCTCTTAACCTGAGCAGTAAAGTAAATTATTCTTCTTTCTAGGTATCTGTTTCCCCATAGGTAAATGAATAGGTTAAGCTGGGTTGTTTCTAAGATCAAACTTGACCCAAATCCAAGCCATATGATAATTTCATATCCCCTATAATAGGACAGCAGTATCAGGAAAAACCTGATACACCCCTGCAAAAATGCCCACTTCCCCATTTCTCTTCTTGCAGTTTCAACTCTCAGGTACTGTGGATCTCTCTTGCTCTTCTTAGAGCTAGTGGTTTTATCCCCAAGGCTTTCAGTTTGGCATGGTACATGGCAGAAGCCTTTTCCAATACCGGAAACAGCCAGGCTGAGGCCAAGGGGGCTGGGACAAGTTTAGCAGCAGATACCTGAGCAGGGTGGGGTGGCAGGTTGTAGGGTGGGGGTGGGGAAGAGGTGGGAAAAGGGCAAGGTTTTGTCTCAGCTGAGTTTGCTGGAAGGAAGCAAGGCTAAATTGTATATTTCCCAGACACTGTTGGGCAACTGGGGGCATGAGGCCTCTGGGCAGCCACTCCAGGAATAGGAACTAGGAAATAAGGAGACCTCAGCTCCTTTTGCTGCCAGTCCCCTACTCCCCTCCCTTCTTTCTGACCCCAAATACACTGGCAAATAAATAAGAATGTCATTTAGGTTATATATATGAGTACATGTGAAACAAACAGATTCTATTATTCTGTGGGGGAGAGAGAACAGTAAAGAAAGACTGGAGAAGGGATGTAGGAAGGTGGGCATTTGTGTAGGTGCGTATCAGGTTTTTCCTGATACTGCTGCCCTATTATAAGGGATATAAAATCACCATAAGGTTTGAATTTGGGTCGCCAGGTAGGTCCCAATTTTTTTGTTTGTTTCTGACTAAATTCTCTCTAATAAATTTTCTCCTATCTTCCTCCTCCCATTCCTTGGCTTTTCTGGTTCTTTGGTGTGTCTGGGAAAGTTACCTTGTAGTCTTTGGAGAAGCCTAGGAGGCCAAGAAATTGTTTCTTCCTTGAGGTGGGGCAGAAGGGAGTCTAAGGAATTGATTCCATGTATATACACAGGTCCCTCTCCACTCCCCACCCCACAGACTGAGCTGTGTTACACTTGACACTGTGTAATCAATCCTAAGAGTTTGTAATTGGTTTTTCATTCTATATATGAATATATATATGTGTGTGTGTATATATATATATAGAGAGAGAGAGAGAAAGAAGAGAGAGAGAGAGAGAGAGAAAGAGAGAGAGAGAGAGAGAGAGAGAGAGAGAGAGAGAGAGAGAGAGAGAGAGACAGAGAGACAGAGAGAGAGAGAGAGAGAGAGAGAGAGAGAGAGAAAGAGAGAGAGAGAGAGAGAGAGAGAGAGAGAGAGAGAGAGAGAGAGAGAGAGAGCGAGCCTATGGCTATATTTATAAAACTTTCTGAGATATCAGTGGTCCATGCCTTGTGAACGTTCTGTCACTGCATTTTAATACGATATATGTGTCCAAATGGTAATGTATACGTGTCCTTCATTGTCCAAATGGTAACTTAGTACTGGGGCATGCTCCAGTATCTAGACATATAGACCTGAAAGATACAGTAGTACAGTAGAAAAAACAGTGAATGGAATGACCAGTTTATAAGGGACCTCAGACGTCATTTATTCCACCTTATTTTAGAGGAGGAAATGGAAAACCAGAAAAGTGAAATACAGGGTTACCAGGAAGTAAGTAGTAGGTTTATGGGTTTTGTACCTACTTAGAACTTATTAGTTCTATGATCTTGGTCACTCAGACTCTCTGAGACTGTTTTTTCACCAATAATATTGTTGAGACAATAATACCTGTATACCTTTTATAGTTGTTAGGAGGATTAATAAGATAATATTGGAAAACATTTTGAAAATGTGCTATACGGTATTATGCAGATGAAAAATGCTGTTTGTCTGAATGTATTGCTACTCATGTAAACCTGGAGTTGGTAATACATTAGAATTAGACTGGGATGGCCCATCTTGGAGTTTCTCTTCTTCCTTCTCTCTGTGCCTGTTTATGACCTTATCCTCCCTACATTATGCTATGTACTACTTCTAAATCTCAGTCCCATGGGAACAGAAAATGACCCAAACCTCAGCCTGGCAGATATTGCACAGAAGAAAATTCATTATTATTACTATCCCTGCTACCCCTATCCACAGTCCCCACCCCTACCACCAAAACACACCTCACTCCCAACTTTGTTTTCTTAGAACCCAATTATGGCATAGACCTGAATTTCTTGTCCACAGGGATCACAATCTCCCCTTCAGTTGAATTACTAAATGCCTATGTAGTATGGCAAATAGCCTTCTTCAATTGCCAGAATTTTCTGCCCCTTATCCCTCAGTTCTGGAAGATGTCCCCAGATTTAATGAAGGAGGAAGATTTACCTTAAGAAAAGTTCCAATGTCACTATCTTTCACCTCTCCTATTTAAGCTGTTTCCAAGGTCTGATGATTTCACTTTTGTAACATTTCTCAAATATGCCCCCTTTTCTTCTATGACATGGCAACCACTCTATTGCAGTCCCTTGTAACCTCCTGCCTTTATTATTGCAATAGTGTGCTGGTGAGTCTGCTTGCTTCAGATTTCTTCCCAATCTAATTCATTCTCATATCAGCAACCAAAGTAATTTTCCTAAAGCACAGGTCCAATCACATCACCCTCCTAAAAGTCCAATGATTTCTTGTTGCTTCCAGGAACAAATACAAAATGTTCTGCTTGACATTCGAAGCCTTTCATAACCTAGCCTTTCCCTATTTTTCCAGTCTTCTTACAACTTCCTCCCCAATGTGTACTCTTCAATTCAATGATACTGGCCTCTTGGTGTCCAATGGACAAAATACTCCATCCCTTTATTTGGGGTATTTTCTCCAATTGTCCATGCCTGATATGCTTTCCCTCCTCTGTTCTGACTGCTGACCTCTCTGGCTTTCTTTCTTCCAGCCAAAATTCTACATCCTGAAAAAATCATTTTCTTAATTTCAGAGTTTTCCATTTCTTCATTATTTTCTATTTATCCTGATTAAAGCTTGTGTTGTATATTATTTATTTGCATGTAGTCTCCAATTAAATTATAAACTCCTTAAGGACAAGGATGATCTTTGGACTCTGTATCCTGAGAGCTTAGGTCAGTGCCAGGAATGTAGGAAACACTTTTAATAAAATGTTTATTATTTTCTTGATTCTGCTTTAATTCCTTTGGGAATCTTATGTATATGAGTGACTGTGTGAATATTATCTCTGCATTGGAGGAATATTCATGGTCTTGTTGGTCTTTCCCATGCAATTAAGGTATTCACTCTTTATAACTAGATTTTTTCGGGTTTTTTTTTTTTTTGGTTGCTATCTCAGGAGTGCTATTATTTTTATTTTAGCATATACAAATAAAACATTTCATTACATCTTTGATATCCTTAAGCTACATATGTCCATTAGTGAGGTCTCTTGGTCAAAGTAACTTTTCTCATAAAGATCCACATTAATTTCCAAAATGATCGGAGTGGTGAAAGACTAATTCAAAGGCTGTTACAGTAATCTAAGTGTAAGAAGATAAAGGTTTGAACTAAGGTAGTTGCTATGTAAGTAGAAAGAAGGGGATGGATGTGAGAGATGTGAAAATAAAATTGGCACAATTTAATAGCTAATAAAATATGAGTGAGGGGAATGGAGAAGGAAAAGTCATGAATGACTTCAAGATTGTAGAAGTGGGTGACTGGAAAGATAACAGTTCCTTCAACAGAACTTCAGAAGTTTGGAGGAAGGGCAAGAACAGGAAACAGATAGATCTATTTTGGATGTATTGAGTTTGAGGCAACTATGGCACATCCAGAAAAAATCTAGCAGATAATTGATGATTTAGAACTGGTGTTCAGAAAATAAATTGGTATTGGATATAAAGATTTGGCAATCATCTGTATAGAAATGATATTTGAATGTATGGGAATAGATGAGATTCCTAAAAAAGACAATGAAACAGAGTGATTTAAAAAGTAGGAAGAGAACCTGGAGAAAAGAATTTCCCAGAAGAATGGGAGAAAAAAGGAGAGTCAAAAACTAGAGAAATGTAGAGAAAAAAAGTTATCTGATTCAGCAGCTAAGAGATCCTTGGTAACCTTGAAGAAAGCAATTTCAGTCAAGTGTTGGAGTAGCTAATAGCCTTCAAGGGAAGTGATTATGTGATTAGGAATTGGAAGAAACACGTATTGGTAAATCTAAGAGTTTGGCAGCATAAGGGAGAAGTGATAGGACAATAGCTTGAGGCGACTACCTAGGGAAGTGAAGGATTGTTAAAGATGATCTAAATATGTTAGTAGATAAAAAGAGGACCAGCATGCAGCCAGAGATTGAAAATGAATGGTAGAGTATGGGGTAGGGGTGAGTGGGCAAGAAAGAGCAAAAAGAGAGCAGTTGGTTTATGAAGCAGAAATTCTATCTTTTCCTCAGAAAGCATAATAAAAGAGGTAGATGAAGATAAAAAAGGACTTTTAAAGTGGGTCTGAGGAAAAACAACACCAGAAAAGATGTTTTCATTGGTAGACTTACATTAGAGATAAGAACATTAGCTGGGAAAGGTCCACAGGAGACTATTTGGAGTCTTAAGAAAGGAAGAGATGGTTTGGAACCCTCCTGAGGTGAGTGAAATAGGCAATCAGAGAAGAATATATAACGGAGAGTGATCCTCCATCAGTTTAAGCATACCCTTCCCCCACACAACTCCTTATCTTTTTTTTTTCTTGATGACGAAGGCTGCTTTCAGTTGATTGACTGACTGATAATTAACCTATCAATAATCAACAAGAGCAATTGGGTGATTCAGTTTATAGAGCACTGGGCCTTGAGTCTGGAGGTAGTTGTAGTTGTTCTTCAGTCCTGTCTGACTCTTTGTGATTCCTTTTGGAGTTCTTTTGTTTGCTTGTTTTTACAAAGATACTAGAATGATTTACCATTTCCTTCTTCAGTTCATTTTACAGATGAGGAAACTGAAGCAAAGTCACTTGTTTGCCTCTGTTTGCCTCAGTTTCCTCATTTGTGAAATTGGAGAGATAATACCAGCACTTACTTCCCAAGGTTATTGGCAGGAGCAAATGGTAAAACATTTGTAAAGCATGCAGAACAATGTCTGGAATGTTAGCTGTTATTATCAGCAATGAACATTTATTAAGTCCTTACTTTGTGCCAGGTATTGTGTGAATATTCTGGAGATAGAAATAGAGTTAAGTCCTCTCTTTGGTCTCAATGTCCCCAGATTCTAGGTGAATCCCTGAGAAATTTTGCTTTGGAATGTTATGGCTTCAGTTCCCATTCTGGGTATGTTCCCTGCACTGTTAACCATCAAAATAACTAGTGTCCCAGTTCTGGACTCCTAGGCTTTGAGCAATTAGTTCTCCTGACCTTTTAAAATTCACAAGGTCATAGTCTACAATTTCCTTCACCTAGAAAAAAAAGAACAAATATTGGGCAAAAAACCAAGACATATTCATGGGAACACATGTCAGGCTCAGAAAGAGGGAAAAGGCCCAAAGCTTCTCTTCGTACAATATTATCTTCTCTCACTGGAACATTGACAACTGGAAAGATGTTAGCAAAATTAATTGTTCATGGTGAGGATGAGTCAATATAGTAAAAATAATAATACTACACAATAATTTACTTACTGCCATATTATTCAAACTGCACAAATATTATTTGAGAGGCCAAGGAAAAATAATAAAGTTCATCGGGAGCAACAAAAAATCAAGAATGCTAAGGTAATTTTTAAAAAATGGGAAGGAAACAGGCCTAACAATACCAGATAAGCTAAACTTCAAAGCAGGAATCATCAAAACAATTTGATTCTGGTTCAGATATAGAAAGGTTGATCAGCGGAACAGATTAGGTACACAATATACAGAAGTAAATGAGGGAAGGAAGAGAATAGCATTTATATTTGTTGTTGTTGTTGAGTCATGGCTGACTCTTTGTGACCCCATTTGGAATTTCCTTGGCAAAGATACTTCAGTGGTTTGCCATTTCCTTCTCCAGCTCATTTTACAGATAATGAAATTGAGGCAGAGTAAAGTAACTTGCTCAGGATCACAAAGTTAGTATGGGTCTGAGGCCCAGTATTCTTTTCATTGGGTCATCTAGCAGCAGCACAGTAGGCTTGAATGATACATAAACCCAAAGATCCTAACTTTGAGCAAGAGCTCACTATTCAGAAGAAACCATCTGAAAACCTGGAAAGCATTGCGGCAGAATCTAGATACAGATCAACCAAGGCAATTTCCAAATAGATATATGACAGACATAAAGCGTGACATCATAAATACATTAAAAAATAAGAAGAGATTACCCATCAGATTCATGAATAAGGAAAGACATTGAAAGAAACACAGAAGGTAACATGAAAAATTTTGATTATGTATAATTATAAAATATTTACACAAACAAAAGAAATGCAGTTAAAATGAAAAGATAAATAAATAAACGAGGTAATTACTTTGTAACAAGTTTCTCTGACACTAGTCCCATTTCTAAGATACATAGAGAAATGATTCAGATTTATAAGAATAAACACCATTTCCCAATTAATAGCCAAAAGACATAAATATGAAGTTTTCAGAGGAAGAAATCCTAGTTATCAATAATATGTGAAAAAATGCTCTAAGTCATCATTCATGAGAAGAATGCAATTGAAAACAATTCCCTAGTTCCACCTTGTGCCCATCAGATTGGCAAAGCTGACAAAAATGGAAAATGACAATGCTGGAAGGGCTGTTGGAAAAAAAAATACATTAATGCATTGTTGGTACAACTATGACCTGATCCTGACTTTCTGGAAAGCAATTTATAACTATGTCCAAAAAACTATTAGATTACGCAGAACTCTTTGACCCACTGATACCTCAACTCTGTTTATACCCTAAAAGAAATAAAAGGAAGAGGAGACATTCCTATAAATCCAAAAATACTTATAATATTTGTTCCTGTGGTATCAAAGTAATTGAGCAATATTATAAATGTGAAAAACTCTGAAAGACTTAGGAATTCTGATCAATACAATTACCAACCAGAATTCCAGAGAATTTAAGATGAAACATGGTAGCAACTTCCTAAGAGTAGTAATGGGCTTAAAATTTAGATGGAGACACAATTTTTGGTGGATACAGCCAGGGTGGGAATTTAATTTCTTTGACTATACATGTTTGTAACAGGGGTTTTGTTTTCCTGCTTTCTAATTTTTTGGGAGCTAGGAAGCACAAAGAGAGGGAAGGTAAGATGGAAAGAATGCAGATTTTAAAACAAAATAAAATTTAATTTAAAAAAAAAGTTATCCAAGAGAGGAGGAATAGGCTGAATAATGACTTTTGAGTCAATCCCCAAATTCCATTAAAACTGCCACCAAAAAGGCTATTACTTACCATGAAGTTAGTAGACCAGTAACAGTTACAGAGTATTTGTAGATGCTCCAAAGTCTCTCCAAGACAATTAGAGTATCTATCATGAGCAACGTTCTGGAAGAGGATTCTCCAGTCTCTTCAATGTAGGGAATTGCATTATTGGTACTCTACATACTGATACCTACTGAGCTCAAAGTTCCTATTACACAAAGGAAAAGAAACAGAGTAACTATTCTAAAGAGTCTACATTCTAATGGGGAAAATAGCATATGCACAGATTGGTGCATACAGGATATAGAGCAGATAAATGATAACTTTAGGGGTAAAGACTAGGGAGTGCATGGACTCTTGGAGGAGCTGCTTTTGTATGGTCTGTAAAAGTTGAATGGCAGAACAATCTCACCTTTTTGGATCCCCTTTTGCCTTATGGAAAAGCTCTATTTATTTGGAGTACCTAGTGGGGGTGAGAAAGGAAAAGCTTTCTTTCTCTTCTCCCGAGGAACAGCTGATGTGCACTTAGACACAAACTAAGATAGGGGTATATGAATTTGATTGAGGTTAAGAGGTTAAGACATGACACCAACTGGAGCAATAGATTTCCTTCAGAAGCACATTTATGATGCAAATACTTGATGAAGCAGGAAAACCCTTGAACAATGTTCTTGAATCCCAACTTCTTTTGTAGAAGAATGATTTTAATTTTCTAGGCAGTGTGATTTTCCATATTATACTCATTTAACCTGAGAGAGATGCACCCAACTTGGGGAAAGGCTAACTCCGAGGATGAGAATCCAGACTGGGGGGATTAAAAAAAAGCATCACTCATTGATCAACTCTGATGGACATGCCTCTTTTCAACAATAAGGTCAATTCCAACAGACTTGTGATGGAGAGAGCCATCCACATCCAGAAAGAGGATTATGGGGACTGAATATAGATAACAAAATAGTATTTTTATCTTTTTGTTGCTGTTTGCTTACTTTTTATTTTCTTTCTCAATTTTTTCCTTTTTGATTTGATTTTTCTTGCAGATTATGATAAATATGTAAAAACAAGAACTGCACATGTTTAACACATATTGATTACTTGCTATCTAGGGGAAGGAGCGGGAGAAAGGAGGGAGAAAATTTTGGAACACAAGGTTTTGCAAGGGTGAATGTTGAAAACTATCTTTGCATATATTTAAAAAAAAAACATTACTCATGTGGTCCCTATAGCTGAAGGACTAAAGCTGTATCATGTAGGGTGGGAAGTAGGAATACAAAAGGTATTTCTATGATTGTTACTATTACCCTGAATCATTTGGTCTTATTGGAAAAGGTTTTGCCATTTGACTTCTATGAAAAGTAAGTTCAAGTTTTCAGAGATTATATTGGTTTAAGGAAAAAATTCAAAATTCATTCAAAATTCAGAAGCACTGTGACTACTTATCTCATATTTGTATCTCATACTTGTTTATAGAATTTTAGAAGTCTTTTCTGTATCCCTGGATATTTTCTGGGTATGTTTATGAACTCCCTGAATCTATCAGCTAGATAATTCAATGGGCAGAGAGCTGGGCCTCAGAGACAGATCTCAGCTCAAATTCCGGATTCAGACACTTTCTAGTTGTGTCTCCCTGGGCAAGTCAATTAACCCTGTTTGTCTCAGTTTCCTAACCTGTAAAATGAACTGGAGAAGGAAATGGCAAACCATTCCAGTATCTTTGCCAAGAACACCTCAAATGGGATCATGAAAAGTCATACATGACTGAACAACAACAATGAATCCCTCATTTTCTGTGAGATGATATGCATTATTTAATTGAGTACTTGCTTTGGAGCTAGAGATCCCATTGCCCACATTTGGAAAAAGCTAGATATGTTCTATAGGTAACTCCTGTGTTGGAGACTTCTTCCAAATAAACTCCAGGAAAATGGCATAATGAGCCAAAGATAAGAAGCCTTTGGGGACTGACCTCTTCCCTCAAACTGTCCCCTGACTATCTAAATCTAAGATATAAACAAGAGGATTGCCAGGCAGCAAAAAAGAGTCCAAATGAGATTAACTAAATTTTTAGGGAAACTAATCAACAGAGGAAGTAGACAAGTTGTATGGAGGAAGTGCTTCTGGTTTGGGGATTTGGCTGGGCAAAGTTAGGACTAAGGATGGAGAACAGCTAAGTAGCTGAATTGGTTAGCTGTAATTTCAAAACTGGGGGAAAAAAGTGAAACAAAAAAAGTGGGCTATGAAAAGGGGAAAAGATGAAAGGACTGGGAGAATAGTTCAATGAGGAAGAGAGAGATGAACAGGAGATTTTATTTAGAGAGGGGAATTTTAGAGTTCAAAATCATAAAGATGATATGATAATAGGTTACTGTAAGGATCCTTACAGGTGACTGGGATAGAGTGAGGTGGTAAGACAGGAGAGTAGAAGAGGTTGTTAACAAAATAGGAGGTCAGGGTGTTTGAAGGGACAGCATCAGATATATTATAGACTCCAAGTAGGAGAAGTTGAGTTGAAAAGAAAGTTTGTGATCCATGGGCTGAATTTGAAAAAGGGGTAAGGTAAAGGCCATAAGATGAACAGAATTTAGACCAGTGAATGTTTTTCTCTTTTCTGAATGCCCTTAGCAATTAGCATGTCTTTTAGGTCAATTAAATATTCTTTCCTGTATTATATATACATATATAATCAATTATAATATCCTTTCCTGTATTATATATATATGTATGTATGTGTGTGTGTGTGTGTGTGTGTGTTATACACACATACACACAAACATATACCCGCAACAGGTAGCCTGATGGGACACTTTGGCTAGACCACTATGTCTAGAGTCAGGAAAACCTAAGTTCAAATCCAGTCCCAGACTCTTACTTAGCTTTGTGACCCTGGACAAGTCACTTAATCCCTATTTACCTAAGTTTCCTCATCTCTAAAATGGGGTTAATAATACCTACCTCCCAAGGTTGTTTTAAAAATCAAATGATATTTGCAAAAAGTGCTTAGCTTGTGCCTAGCTCATAGTAAGTACTATATAAATGTTAATTATTATTATTATTACTACTACTGATTTTTATTATAAAAATAATAACTCACTCCTACTAGACTTGAGACTAGGGATCATCTCTTTATTTTCACCTTTTCCACAGGCATGGTAATTCTCAATTTGTCTTCCATTTTTCACTTTACATTGGCCCTTAATGAACCCATTAACCAACCGACACTTTTAATAGCTAGCACTTTGTTCTTTCTGGCTTACAAAGTACTTCACATACATTATCTCCTTTGGTGAAAAGCTATAAAAAATAGGTGCTATTATTGTTCCTGTTTTACAGATTGGATAAGGAAATTGACTCTAATGGGACATTAAATGACCTGCCCAGGATCACACTGCTATTAAGTGTTTGAGAGAAGATTGAAACTCAGGTCTTTTAGACTACTAAATCCAACATTTTGGATACTATATCACATTGTTGTTGAATTGTTTCAATCATGCCTGATTTTCCACGATCCCATTGGGTTGTTTTTTTGGTTTTGGGGTTTTTGGTTTTTTGGGTTTTTTTGGCAGAGAAACTTGGAGTGATTTGCCATTTCCTTCTCCAGTTTATTTGACAGATGAGAAAACAGACAAGCAGAGTTAAGTGATTGGCCCAGAGTCCCACAGCTAAATAAGAGTCTGGGGCTAGATTTCAACTCAGGTCTTCCTGACTCCAGAGTGGGTACTCTATACATTATGTCACCTAACTGCTCAATAACATTACAAAATCATTTCCCTTATGCATACATATATTTGATTTGTCAAGTATTTTAACATAATTAAGATGTAGTGGTTTTCCTGCCATCTAGGGAGGGGTGGGGACTAGGGGGAAAAATTTGTAACAGAAAGCTTTGTAAAGGTCAATGTTGAAGAATTACCCATGCATATGTTTTGCAAATAAAAAAGCTTTAATAAAAAAAATAAATAAAATCATTTCCTTGTTGGGATCTATCTAACCAATTGAGCCTTTCCTCAAGACTCTAGACTTTTTGGATTTCATACGAGCCCCAGATATCACTGTTCTTCCCCTTGTATCACTAATAACGAGGCAAGAAATTTGACCTATAGTGACATTGAGTTAGACCAAAGGATTGATGTAAGCTGAGATAACTTTTGACCTTTGCTGGTCCCTCTGAGCAGGATTGGGAAGGTAGCAGAGGGAACAGTGTCCTATGATCTTTGTGGCTCTCCTAGAGAGCACTTTCCTTACTCTTGGTGTGTCTTTTACCACTTCTAAACCAACCCTCCATCCCTAATTCTTGCCAAATACATATTCAATGTTCAGGAACACTACTGATTCAGGCTAACCTCTCACTGAAATCCTGGACAAAGGGAGGATCGAACCCAGTGACGTCAAGACAGAGGTTCAGCTATAGTACACTCAATTCCACTCATTTCCAGGGTCATCTATTTCCTTACCAGCCACCAAAGCACTACCCTCAAACTCCAACCCTTCCTCCAGTTCTGGAACCATAGTCAAATTAAGTCCATCTTTGCTGTGGGAAAAGGCATGTTAATCCATTCTGCTCTATTTCCACCCTGTCACACAATCCCTGTGTAACTTTCCAAGCAAAAACATCCCTTCCTGGCCACCATTCCCTAATCTATATTGTTACTCTATGTTAGAAGACAGTTAGAAAACAAGTTGCAATAAGACAGGAACAGTCTTTCCCTTGTATTTGCATTTCTGGAGTTAATACATTATTATTATTTAGTCAGCCTTATCCAATTCTTTTTGAGTCCATTGACTCAAGCCAAGATACTGGGAATGGCTGGCCATTTCCTTCGCCAGCTCATTTTACAGATGAGGCAACCGAGGCAGACAGGATTAAGTGACTTGCAAAGGGTCATATAGCCAGTAAGTGAGCTAGATTTGAACTCAGGTCTCCTTTATTTGCCACTGGAGAAGAAAATGTCAAACCACTCCACCATCTCTGCCAAGAAAATCTGCCTAAAGGGATCAAGAGTTGGGCAAGAATCAAATGACTTGGCACATATTAAGTGCTTTACAAATGATTGTAATACCAAATAGGCTTTTAGAGTCTGAAGGGATTAATTCAGCCTTAATTTATTAAACAGCTACTTGTGAAGAACACTAAATTGGGTGTTATAGGGATGAACATTTTAATCAATAATATATAAAGTCTACCCTCATGGAGCCCCAAATCTAGTAGGAGCAAAGAAAGACACATCTCTAGCTATGACATTTAAAAAAAAAACTTTTGAAGTACCAAATAAAGTGCTATGTGAAGTCTAGAGAGGGAAGGTTGTTATGGGAGAGTGAGGCATTCATCAACAAAAGTGGCTTGTGGCTTGGAGATAGGGAAGAAAGAAATCATAGAAGAGGGGGAGAGGAGGCAATAATTCAGGTTTTTGGAAGTGTATGAGTTAGGAATGGCAATCTCAATCTACTGGATATTTGGGGGAGAAAAGAACTTACCTGGAAGGTAGAATACATTGAATAAGGTAATATGAGAGAAGATTGGAAAAGCAGAATAGCACCACACACTACTGGTACAGGAGATTATATTTTAGATAGGTAATAAGAAATCAGTGAAGGTTTTTGAGCAAAGAAATGGCATGACTATATGTAAGCATAAAGTCTGGGACTTGTATTTCTTATTTAGGACAAAGGTAGGGAGAGAAAAGTTTAGACAGCTATACCAATTAAGTGCTATGGTTGAGAGAACATTGGCCTGGAGTCAGTTTCACTCAATTGGAACTAAATTCAAATTTTCCCTTAGACATTTACTAGATATGTGACCTAGAACAATCCAGTGTCTCTCAATCTTAGTTTCCTCTTCTGTAAAATGGGGAAGATACCACCTATCTGCCAGGATTGTTGTGAGGACTAAATGAGATAGCCTACCATTTGTAAATCTTAAAGATATATATATACATATATGTATGTACATACATATATGTGTATATATACATATATGTATATATATATATATGTATACACACACTACCTATTATTTCATTTGATTATCACAACTACACTATTAAGGAGGAATAATAAGCATCATCTAAATTAAACAAAGCCCAGAAATTCTAAGTAATTTGCCCAGATCAAATTTATGTCTTTATTTTTTTAAATGTAATGCAAGGAGTAAGGTGGATTCAGAACTATTTCTCCTAATAATTTTTTTTCACACACTTCACTGCCTATTCATATGCAATGGCACTCTGTACTTAACTTTGTATATATGTCTAAATGAATAGATGTCTCTCTATGTCTTGGACTGTGAGTTCCTTAGCAAAGAAAGCCCCCACCCCCTGTACCATAGCTGGATTCCCTCCCTAATCCCATTTCCCTGTGTGGTTCTCTTTTCTTTCCATTCTCAGAACTAAATACCTGGTATGGATTAAAATGAAAGTGAGGGGCTGTTGGATTGGAAGTCATCAAAGGATATTCCCATGATGTCAGTGCCATTCTGCTTTCAAAAGGAAGCAAAATAGAAAGTAAGATGAAGAGATATAAAGTGTATTAGTCCATGTTACAGAATACCACAAAGGTAAAGTCCACAGAGAATGTTATCATCCCATTAGTTAGATGAACTAATCAGGAGTAAGCTTATCAAAAGAGACCAAATATAGACATCAGATACACATTTTTATGTATACACATTCTATGCAAAGATACCAATAGTCATATTTCTGAAATGCTAATGAGTGTAAAAAGGGACCACTCCTCCCCATTATAAATTAAAAGCTCTATTGAAGGAAATAGTGCATATGTGCTTGATAAGAGTTATGGATAAATATAAAAAAGAGGTGTGAGAGCTGCAAATCTATGCCTAGCTCTGCTCCCATTCAGTTCCATGAAGTCTATTTATTCTGCTTCCATACTCCATCAGAGCCCCAGAGTGGCTACTGGAAGGAAGTCTAGAAGACCACATCCCAGATATTGTCAGATTCCCAACCCTAAATTTTAGTACCCCTTTCCTCAGACATGGTAAACTTGGAATTAAAGAGCATTTGACCCAATCCTTACTCCTTTGCTTAGGGCATGAGGATTTGTGGACAGAATGACCACCACTCTACATTGTCAGAGTGGGATAAATCATTGAATGGACTGAATGACCCACATTCCATGGGAATCACGATTAGTCACATTAAGATAAATTTTTCTTCCTCCAGTGTCAAAAGGCCAAGAGTCAAGTATGTCTGAGTCATACATGGTAGACTTTCTCCTCCTCATCCCCATCTCTCAAATCCAGACCATGGTTCACATGGCCCAAGGTGTTTCTGCGAACAACCTCCCAGCCCCAGTGACTGGAGCTGCTCTGAGAAGTAGTTCGGGATAAAGAGGGTGTTGGAGCTGCTAATGAGGTCTTCCCCAGTATTTTAAGTTTCTGCTTGGATTGTAGCTTCTCAGAGAGCCGTTCTTGTTCTGATTCATCTTGGTCAGATGACTTGAGGGCTTCTACATATCGGAGCACACGAAGAGGATTGTGATCCTGAAAATCTTCAACCCTGCAAGGGAAGAGAAAGAATATGGTCAAGTACCAAAGCATAGCAGGCTGATGTAGGGGTTAAAGAAAGAAGTGTATATGAGGTAGAAGAGGAAAGGGAGGAGAATAGAATGAGCAAGAGTGAAGACTAAGATTAGTGAGAAACAGCAGCATAAAAAACCATGTAAAATGAAAGGAAAATAGATTGGAAAGAAGAGTGAAAGAAGAAAAAAGATTGGAAAAGAAGAGTGGAAAGAAGGGATCATGGGGGAGTGAGATTGAAAAGAACTGGAAAGAAGGGTGGAAGACAGGAAGGATAGGAAATTGAGAGAAAAACAAGTTTAAGAGTCTATATGTGTAGTCTAGGGAGCAGTAGTCAATCCAGCAGAGTAGGATTGGGTGCTCAGTTTTTATTGACCATATTGAGACCATATATTGACCACAAAGAGAGATCAAATAGAAATGTTAGTTAACAGAAAGTGAGTGGTACACACAGCTGCAAAGATATATAAATACCTAGATTTGCTCACATAATTCTCATTCATATACCAGCTAGACATTATCCCTAAACTACCCCCCTCCCAAGACTTCAGAACCCCAACTTTATAGAATGACTTCTCCCCCTAGTGGGCCCAGGAGGAAATCTCATAAAAGGAAGTGGGATTGTCAGAAGGTAAGACTTTTGGGAAAGATGCTTTCATACCCTATGTGGGTATAAAGTTACCACACACACACACACACACGCGCGCGCCTGCTCACCGCAAGAACCAGCGATCTCCAAGCCCAAATTCTTTCCCACAGATCCCTGAGCGAGGCCATAGGCATCGTGGTAGCTTCCTCTCCAACATTACTGTGGTGGCCACAACCTTTGTGGGGAAATTGGGGAAGGAAGAAAATTTTCAAAAATAGACTAAATATCATGGAAAATATAGCAGTAAAGATGAAATGGGAACAAATAAAATTCATACAGATGGATGTTTAGAAATAGGAGAAACAGAGAAGATAAATTCACACCTATTTAAAAGAAAATTTGGTGATCATTTGACTTCAATAAAGGTCCACTAATAATAAACCCATTCCATTTTTTTACATGCTTAGAGAAGGGATTTATGTAATTATAGCTTAATTTCAGCAAATAATTTAAATTAATTCTTATGGATAAAATAATTAAACATGAACTAGTTAGAAATGCTCTCTATTGAATTTATAGCTAGTTGGACGTTTAAATCTTAAATTAACAAAATATTGACTAATGTCTCTATGTCAATCTGGAAAAAGGTTACTACAGATGTCCCTATTGAACAGCACCAATGGATTAGATTTTTTTTAATCTACAAATATCAAAAAGCTCGAAAAGACAACAAAATTAAGAGAAAGAAAACTGAACCTTTTTTTTTCTCAACTGTCATGGGCTATGAGTTGATCAGGATGATCTCTACAGTAACAAGTTCATAGATTCAGAACTAAAAAGAATCTTAGAGATCATCTAGTCAAACCCTGTTATTTTATCCACTGTTGTTGTTTGTTCTTGACAAAATCCCTGACTGGAAAGATGATGTCATGATTTGAAAGTGAATTAGATTTAAGTAAGGCAGGAAATCTCAAGACTTACTTTTTCCTCTGAACCAGCTGGGTCCTGTGGCAATGAGGTCATTTAAGCGGAAAGTATGGTATTTGAACTTGGATCCTTTAACACCAAATCAAGCACCAATGGGTTCTTTTAATTTAGTGTGTGTGTGTGTGTGTGTGTGTGTGTGTACTTATTTATTTGAGATTCTTAGTAGTTTGAAATAATAAGATTAAAAAAGATCTGTAAAATCCAATTGCATGATTATAAGAAATGGAAAACTGCTATGGGCTGTTGTTGTGATAAAGATTTGGCAATTCGATGTAGCTAAAAGTCAACAGTGTGATATACCTATGAAAAAAGATGATAAAGTCTTAGGCTACATTAATAGAAGCAGAGTATTAGTTAAAGTCATCTATTAATGTAATACAACAGTACATATAATTTCACTATAATCTCTTCTGATCAGATGATACCTGAATTATTTTGTTCAGATCTTGATGGAATTATTTGGGAGGGACATCACCTAAATGAAGGCAATCTGTATAGTGAGGGTTCTATAAAATATCAGCAGGGAATGATTGAACAAAACAAGGATATTTAGTTTTAATGCTGTGTCGTTTCAATGGTGCCCCAACTCTCTGTGACCCCATTTGAAGTTTTCATGATAAAGATACTGGAATGATCTACCATTTCCTTCTCAACTCATTTTATAGATGAGGAAACTGAGGCAAACAGGGTTAAGTTAAAACTTGTCTGTGGCTAATAACTGTCTGAGGTTAGACTTGAGGAAAATGAGCTTTCCAGGCTCCGGGCCAGCACTATATCCATTGTGCTGTCTCATTTAACCTGAATACAGAGTAATTTTTCTAAGTGTTTACTATGTGACAGGCATCATATTAAACACCAGAAGTACAAATACAATTAAGAAGAAAGAGGGAGAGACAGTAACTGCCTTATATTTTAATGGAAGAAGACAACAAATACAGCTAGAATCTTTATAGATTTTAAGACTTATCTATGGAAAAGGAGGAATTGTTTTGGGCTTGCTCCAGGGGACAGAAACATGTGAGTGTTGTAAGTTATAAAGAGGTATATTGTAACTACAGATAGGGAAAAAAAAACTTTCTAATAACTAAATCTGTCTAGCCACAGGCTAGAAAGGCTCAAATTCATCAGCAGATATATTTAAGTAAAGGCTGGATGAACATAAAAATTATTCCTACTTTAAAAAAGAGGTTGGAGTACATTACTATTTAAGTCACTTCCAACTTTAAGATTCTATAATTGAAACAAACATGGACTTAGGGAGAAATACACAGACACATATATGCTCTACCCTATTCTATACTTCTAGTGGAAAGACAAATTCAAGGACAGGAAAAGAAAAGATCTAAAAAAGAACAACATAGTTAATGCTGTTCTCCCATCACATATCTTTTCCTGTGTTTTTTTTTCACCTCTTGCCTTCTTCTTTTTCTTTTTCTTACCCCTTACATAATCAAGGCTTATTTGATAAATTTTATAAGCAATATTCCTTTTTCAGTAGAGAAGTGTCAAATATTTTGCTTGATACAAAAAGTGGTTGGTCCTACCCTGACTTTGAGATGCTATGGGAATTTAGGAATTTCTTCTTTGATCCTTAAAAGAGGTTAATCTAGAAACCAGTTTAAGATAGTACACAGAATCCTAAGTAACTATCATTCAATCATGTTGAGAGCACAACAATAGTAAAACTCCCCCTTTTAGAGATTCCCTATCTGCTAATATGTTCTCTCTCAAAAATGACAGCATCTATTTTATATTTATATGTATTCATCTCTTTTCTTTCTCACCCTCCCTCCATTTCTCTTCTCTCTGTTCTTTCTTTCTCTCCCTACCTCCTGTCTCCAATCTCTCCTCTTGAGACAAGTAGGGTTACATGACTTGCCCAGGATCACATAGCTAGGAAGTGTTAAGTGTCTGAGGCCAAATTTGAACTCAAGTCCTCTTGAATTCAGGGTTTTTATTCTACCCACTGTACCAACTAGTTGCCCCTCCCTCTATTTTTTCTATTCCTCCTCCTCCTTCTTATTCATTGCCTCCTACTCTTTGTCCTCCTTTCTCTCTCTCTCTCTCTCTCTCTCTCTCTCTCTCTCTCTCTCTCTTCCATGCACACATGTATGTATACCCACATGCATGTGTGCATATGTGTATAGAGAGACATATGTTATCATCCCCATTAAAATGTAAGATCCTTAATTGAAAAGTGATTAGCACAGGGATGATATATAGCAAGTAAGTACTATACAAATGTTTGCTATTATTAAGGGTAGAAACTGTTCCATTTTTCTTCTTGTTTCCTTAGCCCTTAGAATAGTTTCTGACATGGACTAGGCACTTAATGAATACTTATTTATTAATTGATTTATAGTGCCACTAACATGATCTATGCCTTCCTCTCCTCTCAGATATGTCTTATTCAGTCAGCATTTATTTTGTGCTAACTGTGTATCAGGAACTATACTAAACATGGGAAAGCAAAGAAAGATAAAAATGCAGATCCTCAATAAACTCAATATTTAAATTGTGGGAGTGGGGGAACATGACAGAGTAGAATAAGTTAAAAAAATCTTGTATGTACAAGATATATACAATGTAAATCTGGGATAATCTCAGAGATTATCAACTTTCGAGTTCTCTCCATGTTTTTCACAACCCCTTTAGCATATCCCCACCAAAATTAAGATGTCTCTAAGTTATAAGATATCACTGTCCCCTCAATGTTCTCCATCAACCAAGTACTTCTTGCTGTTATGATTTACCCTAAGGGGACTCACCTGGGCTCTCCAGAGCTCATCCCGCTCATGGGCTACCCGCCAGTGAGTATCTCCCATCATAGCAATGAAGAGGTTGAGCATCAGGAGTGCGGCAATGATGGCAAAGGCAAAGTAGACCACACAGTACATGAAGGGCAGATCCACATCATAGTTGGCAGGACCATCAATAATTGTAAGGAAGAGCTCAAAGGTGGTGAATAATGACATAGGATAATTGAAGAATTGGCCCAGCTTGTCTGGATTCTCGGTCTGAAAGATGATATAAAACGCTGCTCCACCCAAGAGAAAAGGGTGGGGGAGAGGATGGTTACGTTAATAATCACAGGCCTGGGGTTAGCATACTCCTTATGGCTAATGGCTAATGATATAGATAGTTAATGTTGAGACTTTCCATGACTCTAATGAGACTCCCCACGTTTGATACTAATGACTATGTTAACATAAGGGTTGACATGGTCCAGATTTGTGACATGATGCAATAAAATGATTTGGCACTAGGGTTCACTTTTTTTTGTTTGTTTTTTTTTTTGCTGAGGCAATTGGGATTAAGTGACTTGCCCAGGGTCACACAGCTAGGAAGTGTTAAGTGTCTGATGCCAGATTTGAATTCAGGTCTTCCTGACTTCAGGGCTGGGGCTCTATCCACTGCACCACCTAGCTGTCCTAGCACTACGGTTCACATATTAAGGAAATGAAGAAGTGAAAATGACACTATTGTATTTATAATGATTAGATTCATTGTATACTTTGGGGTATCATCCCTTTCATCTGTTTACTTCATATTTTCATTTGTGCATTTGTGGGGGAAGTGTGTATTTATGGATACCAAAATGGGATGGGACAGACCAGAAATTACCAGTGGGTTGGGGGAAAGTGACATTACCAGAAGCAAAGCCCAGGATGACCACAGCCATCAGCCAGCAAAATCGTAAGAGATCCCCAAAAAACATCTGCATGGGTGGAGAAAAGAATTAAGGACTAAGACAGTCAGTTCCCAAATAGTTGCTCCTTCCTGCCCCCAATTCCAACATAATGAGTCCATCCCTCCACAGCCTCCAGAATAATTTAGCTTGTTTAGCATCCCTTGTCTTCAAATCTCCTCCACCTGCTCGCTCTGCAAGCAAGAAAATGTAGTCCATACCAGAGCTTAGAGGGAGGGATACTGACCTTCTGGATCATGATGGTGAAGGGGCCCAGCATCTGGAATCCTCGGGCGAAGTACATAACATTGCACCAGCCAAGCACCAGGGCAAAAGACATGGGTACCACCTCCCCAGATGTGCTGGTGAGTCGCATCACCATGGTTACTAGCACCAAGCAGGCATAGATGATACTTTGGTAAAAGGAAGAAGCAAAACATGGAGCACATGTGAAGGGCTGGTTGGTTATGCTAGGCGTCAGATGCAATTTGTATGAGATTTCCATTGTTTGCATAGACTCACACATACATAATCACATATACAACACACATTCAAATTCGAACACCCGGATAGCATCAATATTGACCCCTAAATTCTCTAGTGATGGAATTCCTCAAATTGAAGGCTAGCTAAGACAAAGAATACAGCACCATCAGCCTGGATGAATTCCAAGGTAGGGAGTGAATGAGAGAGAAAGGACTCACATGATGACATGGAAGGGTCCCCCAAGAATGGTGTGTCCAAAGTATCGAGCAAACCCAACTCTGAAGATGTCTGGAATCTGAGGAAAAGATAGATATAATAGCAAAAAGGACAGTTGCTTTAAGGTTTCCACAATTCCACTGAAGAATGGGGAAGGACTCCTGCCAATTTTCCCTTCTTCCCTCCCTCCCACTCCCTATAATTTATTTTCTGAATCTCCAGTATACTGGAGAGAGCCCTCATGTCTATCTGCTTAGAGTCAAACTTTGCTTCCCAACTGTCAGGGAAGGAATCTGAAGAAAGTTACAGGAGAGACTTAGAGACAGAAATGAAGAAGCTTTGTCTAAAACTGATGAAGAAATCAAAAGAGGAAGAAGAACCCTGATTCTCAAGAATCAAAATAATGAATGTGAGTCTTAGAAGGAGGGTGGGACTGGTGAGAATTTTTCTCAGATTCACCTTCCCTTGGAACCTTCTACCTGCACATTCAGTCCTATAACACATCCTCTGCTTTTGGAGGCACAAATCTGGCTTTCCTGACTTGTCGAGAACAAGGGGTTAGGATAACTTTTTAGTGCTTCTAGACATGATCCAATGGTGATGCCCTAAATCTCACCTTCTAGCTAGTTTATCTCCATGGAAGGGGCTCCCTAGTTCAGTAAACAAAGGGACAAATCCTACCCATTCCTTGCCCTCACTTGATATTTGGCACTGCTTTGTCCTCATTCCCTACCTCTTCTTGCCTGGGAGGAAAATGATAATGAATCAGAAATTGGGATAGAACACAAGGGAGCCCTACAGGACCCTTGGGGCCCATTCTGGGAGACCTGGCCCAAATAATGTGATCCTTTTACCCAAGGAGCTAAGCCATCCTCTGCCTACTTACCTCTGAGAGTAAAATGGCCACAGCCCCAACGACAGACACCAGCTCCCCAACTAGCCGAACATAATCCTCATAGGTCACATAGGATTCCTGCAGGGAAATCAAGGTTAAAAGTTGGATGCAAAGTGGGAATTGATCTCTTTCTATGATGAAGAATTACAACATACTAACCCAGGACTTCTCTCAACCATCCTTAATTTTTTTATGTCTATTTGATTATCTTTGTGGTGTAAGGATTTTATATGCTATATATTCTATGTAAGCAAGTGTTTAAAGATAATGACTAAGATACTGCTAACCAAGTTCATTGTCATTAATTTTTTTTTATATTCAAATAGGTTTGAGTATCCATGATCTTGTTATGAGCAGAGATCATACTAACTACCTGTCAACTATGAACCACAAATCATGAACACTGGTCATACACAAGCAAAGCTTCTTAGGGCTTAGATGAGAAGGTGAGGATCTTGGTTTTCTCTCTGAGTGAGTCTCAAGTGAGAATGAATACATGTTAATCCTGGGTGAGAAAGGGAGCCCAAATCATGCAACGAGTTGGAGTCTGACTCCTAGTATAGTGAAGGGACAAAGTAGAGTCCAGATCAAGGAATGAGCAGAAGAGCTTGTGGACCTAGGATTGGGAATGCATTTGGTAGTAGTAATATGTGGGGGGTAGTGGGTCACTTAGATCAAATGATTTTTAATGAGGAAGAAAACTGTTCCTAGGTCTCTCTAAATAACTCTGGAAGAGTTAGTAATTCATTATTTAGGGTGATAATAAATATGAATATATAAATATAAATATAAAAATACTTGAAATTTTGAATAGGGTTCCAGATCACTTTGCCATTTTTATAAGAAATGGCCTTGCCTTTTTTTCCTCCTGCCAAAGACCACATGGTTGGATGACTACTTCTCAAAAAAGCAGAAAGCATATCTATTCATGTTTTGGGTTGGGGTTATAGTAGATGACATCTGAAGTTCCTCCCAACACTGACATTCTAGGATTCTATGAAAAACTTAGAGATCCTGGAAATATAGGCTGATAGTTTCTTCCTAAATGAACTAGACATGTAATAAGACTAAAAAATTAATGCAGACTTATCATATAGTCAGGAAAAGTATAAATCTGAACCATGAAATGGATGGGATGGACTTTGGTGTCTAGACAGAACTATCTCAAATCAAACAAAAGCCTCAGAAGCCACCTAGAGCTAGATTCAGCACCACCTCTATGTCTTTGATGATGTATTATAGAGATAGAGATAGAGATATAGTCTATATCTATCTATCTATAAATATATATAGATATCTTCAACCTTATAAATGATTTAATTCTCTAGGACTCAAAGGCAACCAACTTAAGAATCACTGTCATATTAACTTGTTTACTAAAGGAGAGGGCCAGAGGAGGTTGTATGAAATAAAGGAAAGACTTTTCCTGAAGTCATAGCTATCAAAAGGAGCCTCACAGCCTTTAAGAATATTACCATTAAGTCTTTTTTGTCTTCTCTTGATTCTGCCTGACTTGCAGGCTTTTACCCATCCTTGAGAGGAAGGAGGAACAGATGAAGGCTAGAGAAGAAAGAAGTTTAGGGAGGGTTTTGGAAGGGAAAGTCCAGAGAAGGAGAAAAACAAAAAGCCCATTTGGAATTCTAATTACTCCTTTTTAGAACAGAGGAAAAGAAGGGGATCCATATAGATAGTTCCAGATGTTTTTGTCAAGGAAATATGTCTGTTATTAAATAGTCAACCCTGCTTTTCAAAGACCAAAAAATAATGAGATGAGATCCACTAAAAGATTGTGTTATGGTCACAGGAATCAGGTATTGTCCCTCCATTTATACACCAAAACCAGAGTATATTCTCCCAAGAAATCTAAAGATATAGAAAGATGAAGAACATTTAGCACAAAGACATAAACTCTTCCCTATACCTCCATTCAACTTGTTCCATCTATCAGTCCAGCAACTTCATAGCCTAATCCCTCCATTCTCAGCTTCCTTTATCCTTAACCATCTATTCCTCTAGTTTCTCTCTACTTGGGGAACTATCGTGTGGCAGAACAGAGATCTGCCTTCAGTCCTTGTCCTCCTATATCATAAACCATTTGCTCTCAGTCCAGCCCTCCTGAAAGTAACCAAAGCTACTCGAGTGCAAATCTGCAGATAAATAAGAAATAACAACTATACTTATTTAGATATATAATTATAGCGACACAGAGCTGATAAGTTATTTTGAATATATGAAGACAGGTCTCCCTATGATTTTCCTATCAATATATACCTAACTACTTTTAATTCATAGTTCTTCTTTCAGTACTTAAGACATCTACAAACAATCTCTGTTCTCCTTCTAGAAGGAATCTCTCTCTCTCTTTTTTAACCATTGACACATCTTTAAAAATTAGCTATAATCATTTAGCATACATTCAAACACCTGCATGAAATATCATGCATAAGATCGTTGGGGAAGGACATGTCACACGTACCTATAGCAACATTACCAATAGTTTCAATCTAGCTAATACTTTCATTCTCTCTCTCTCTTCTATTCCCCCATTCTCTTTTTCTTGAAGATTCCTATGTAGGGAGAACATAAAATCACAAACCATAGAATCTTAATATTGCAAGGGGTTTTAAAGGTCATTGTATCCAAATTTCTATCCCCAGGAGTCCTCCACAATGACAGGTGGTCTGACAGGTGAAAAGTTATTGCCATTGAGCTCATGTTGACAGTATATGCAGGAATGAATGAAAGATAATAGGGTATCTTTGTGTTGACTAGACACATCAGAAGTGTACTCAAGCATGTCTAAACAGAATCTCCCTCTCTTGAAACAACAGAGTTCCCTTCTGACATCACAAAAGATTCATTCTCATTAAAGTATGTGTGAACATACATGTGGAACAGGTAGGTAGTGCAGTGGATGGAACAGTGGGCTTGGAATCAGGAAGACTCATCTTCCTGAGTTCAAGTCCAGCCTCAGACACTTACTAGCTGTGTGACTCTAGGCAAATTACTTAACCTGTTTTGCCTCAATTTTCCTTATCTGTGAAATGAGCTGGAGAAGAAAATAGTAAACTCCTCCAAGATCTTTGCCAGGAAAACCCAACTAGGGTCACGAAGACTAAACTAAAGCAGCCCAAGAACATACAAGTTTAATACATTTTGCATGGCAATTTGGAGCCATAAGTGTTTTCATATCTATTATCTCATGAGATTTTCCCAAAAGTCCTATGAAGTTTCATTGTCATTGCTATTATTCCTCTCTCAAAGAAGAGAAAAATCAGAGTTTTTTGGGGGGGGCAAAATTATTTGTTCTAGGTGGAATGGCTGGATGATAATTGGACTCAGACCTTAGTATTGTGGCTTCAAAACCATTATCATACACTCTATGGGAGAGAACAAAGGGAAGGGAACAATTCTTTTATTAAGTATGTGCCAAGCATTATCCCAAGCTCTTTTTAAATACTACCTCATTCGATCCTCCCAACAACCCTGGGAAGTGGGTGCTGTTATGATAGCACTTCATAGAACAGGTGAAGAAACTGAGGCAAACAGAAGTTAAGTGATCAGGGTCACAGGATCACACAGCCAGAAAATGTCTGAGGCTGGATTTGAACTTAGATGCTACTACCTCCAGGCCCACTATTCTATCCACTGAAGAAATACATCAACATGTTTTTGGTTCTGGTTTTTTCCATCTGTAAGTTGATATGTAGAATGGACCAAAAGTCCCTTCTACTTCCATGACTACCTATAACCATGTCTCAGTGTCAGTGAACTTGATTGTGAAGCTGGTGAGGAGGTAAAAATAAAAACTTTCAGAAATATCAGAATAATCTATCTGGGCCTATCAGACAGACATATACTCAAAATTTCTTTCTTCCAGAAATCTTTCTCCATCAAACTCATTAAGCTAGTCATCCTTCTACTTAAATGAAGTCATTCTTTAGTAGACTCTTTTTAAGAATCACAAATCCCATATGATCTTACCCAATCCTGACCCTCCAATTTTCCTCTGGCTTGTTCCATTAATTATCCTCTCTCTCTAGGACATTCATTTTCATCACCTCCAGTTCCTCTTTCTTTTGCTATTTTGGAATCATTGTCAGAATTGAGCCCTGGGCCTCCATTACCCACTAGATTTAGATCATTCCCCAACTCACATATACTGATATAAATAGTCTGGGCTATTGACTTGTTAGCACAGAATACTTAAAGCTCAATGGGAAGGTAGACAGAACAGAGGGATGAATATTGGACCTAGCTTTATGGGCAACTTCATTTTTTCATCATTAGCATCCTGATCTTCTTTCCTCATCTTTCCATCCCTCTCCCAGGGACAGGTACCTGAAGACATTTTTCTTTGAAGAGATTCATATCTCGTGAATTGGTTTGGTTGTCATTTCGAGGCTTGAGAGGACGGTAGACACAGCACATGGTGAAGCAAATCATGTAGAGAACATAGATGGCCCCCAGAATGTAGAAGTAGGGTCTCCCAAACCTGTTCCACTTGAGGCTCACCAGTTCCTTCACAGGAGTCTGGTCCAGGATCTGGCGGGCCTGGTAGGAAGGAGGAGATCGGCCTTCAGGGAACATGTGGCCATTGATTCAACTCTAGGATTGCCCTATAGATAGGGGAGGATACTAACAACAGAACATTATGAATAAAGCTCGTTCTTGCCTAATCCTACTCAATTTTTTTTTAAGAATCTCTCCATCTAACTTTTTCTTCTCCTTTATTTCATTCCCTTCATTCATGTATTCAGTTTGCATGTTATTCATTTACACTCATTGATGTATTGCTTTGTAAATATTCTTATGTCCACTCAATTAGCAAAATTGCAGAAAGGATAATAATAACAATAATAAAATCCCATTTATATGACAATTTAAGGTTTGCAAAGTGTTTCACATATTTATTTCATTTGGTTCTCTCAATTTTATAGGTGAGGAAATTGTTTTATGACAATTAGCCAGGGTCCCTCAGCTACTAAGTGTCTGAAGGAGTATTTGAACTCAGGATGCTCTGATTCCAGATTCAGCATTCTATTGACCACACCACCTGGTACATAGAGCACAGTGTTAGAATTACATGCTACAGAATCAGGGAAGGGGAGAAAATACCATGACAGTCAGTAGATGCAAGAGATGAGGATGTGGGGAGGGGTAACATAAGCAGATGGCAGGCTTCATGCAACCATGTCATCAACTTACACTATGCTCCCAACATCATTTTACAGATTATCCACTGAATTTCTTGAGGTTTCTCACCATCCTTGATCACTTCAAAATTCATGGTGATGAATTCTATAGCACTTGGGCTTGGGGTTTTTTTTAATTATTATTTCCTTAACTCTCATGGTCTTCATTGCCATTCCACTTCAGACATCTATAATCACCATCATACCTTGGACTTTTTCATTCATATTTAAGAGAACTGGAACTCTTAAGATCTTTTTCTCTTATCATAGCATAGCTTATCATAGCATAGCATTCTAATTCTCACATTCTTGCACCTTTTGAAAGGTCATCTCAACATTTTTCTCTCATACCAAGCCTTACTGCCTCAACTTCTCCTATTCTCCTATCTATCAATCCCTTCCCAACTTAACTTGCCTTATGACCCAGGATGGACCACATTCTTTCCAAATATTCTGGTCAGCACCTCAGGAGCCCTCCTCTCTTTTGAACTTCTATCATGCTTACCCCAATCCTGGATAGATTATAATACCCATTTTTTACTTCCCCCAACCACAGCTAGAAATTGTTATAGATATTATAAATACATGAAATCCTCCCCAAATTTATGTTATTTAACTTCAGTGAAGCCTCTATGACAATATTTCTATATATTTCTAGTTGATTCACTATTACATTTCCCTTATCATCTAACAGCAAATGTTTTTTATGCTCCTTCAATATTTAATATACCTTCATTCTATTCATCAAGATAGTCATCAGTCTATTTAATTAAGATCATCCTTTAAGAGTTTCCTTCCTTTCTAAGAGCTACAAATCCCATCTGAGCCAATCCTGGCCCTCCAGTTTTCTCTCCAGTCTTGTTCTATCAATTACCCACTCTCTCTAGAACCCTCAGCTCCATCATCTCTAATTCCTTTTTCATTTTTACCTGTATTAGAATCATTTCTAATTAGGGTTTCTCTGTCCTAATTTATTATTAGTAACAACAACATCTATTTCTTCCCTAAAGTTCCTTCCCATCTTTCTTTACTTTTATAAAAGAATATTTTTGAAAAAAAGAATATTTTTGTAGCCAAATTTTACAAAAAGTCTGCTCTCCTCTCATTCACTCTTCAAATATTTGCAGTCTTACTTCTCACCCCACCACTCACTCATTTGAAGCTACTAGTTTAGTGACTATTAATGGACCCACTTAATTGGCAAATTCCATCACCTTTTTTGAGTTCTCTCCTCCACGAAGTACTTGAAGCGATTTGCCACTTTTTCTTTTCTCCCTTCCTCAAGTATTTTTCTTCCATGCTTTGTCTGATGTGTCATAATTTCCTCTTACTTCTTTGACAGATTTCTCTCTAGTTCCTTCAGAGATTTTTTATTTTTCTTTCTTCATCCTCAGTGTAGGTGTTTGGTCCTTGGCTACTGTTTCCCTTGGTAATTGCTTAGTATCACTAGTAATAGTAGTCAACTGTCATTTCTTTTTGGAGAATTTCCAAATACATTGTCTATTTGCTGAACTCCAAATTTATACTTCCATTTAACATGGAAGTATATTTAACATCTTCACCTAAATGTTTCAAATTCAGTATGTCCAAAATTAAGCTCATCATTTCTTCCTCCCCACCATCCCCAAAGCCTACTCTTCTGCCTTTCCTGTCTCTATAAACAACATCACCAGTGATCCAGATTCCAACCTTTCAGTGGTCTTTGCTTTTTCTTTCTCCCTCAATTTCTACAGCCAATTATTCATCAATTCCCAACTCATACATTTGAACCTTACCTGACGCTTCTTGGTGGAGACAATAAGCTCCAGGAAGGATAATTCATCTCCCCAGGAATCAATGTCCGTGAGATCATACAGCGTGGAGGTCAATGGGCCATGTGTCCATTGGATATATTTGCGCTTTTGCATCAGATGCTGAAACATCTTACAAGGGGAGGTATGGCATGAAAGTCAGATTTGGAGAAAGAGCAGAAAGGACAGTACATTGAGAGCCATTTGGAGGACAGAGGTTGTCCCCACCTTTGGCAGCTGGGAGTAGAAGGACCCTTACTCACACAGAAATCTTGGATTTCTTTCCTTTTTCCCTCCAGAGATTCTCTCTAGATCTCTGAAGGAGCAAAGGAGAGGAAGGGATGGAAAGACAGTGTGTCTGTGACAGATCCCCTGATTTGTGACCCTCGGGTTCCTAATGTTTAGAGGTTTGAATTAAAAGGTTAGGAATAAAATAAGACAGCAGTGTGAGGAGAAAGGTCAATTGTGAGGGTCCGGATTTAGGGGTGAGTTTTCCTCACCACAGTGTTGCCTTCCACACCGGCTAATTTGAAGGGAGTGAGACCCTGGTGGTTAGAGATGAGCTCAAGTGGCTGTAGGCGACTCCCATGCCCATCATAGGATAGCAATACATTGTACATCTGGCAGGCAAAATTTTTGCCAGGTTGCAGGATTAGGATGTGCAGCACTGTGTTACCTGGTGGGGAAGATATGGGACATTAGGAAAATCACTGCACTTCCCAATGCTGTAGGAGAAACGTGGATTCAAAATCAGGATGGTTGGGAAACCTGCTTCATCAAGTCCAGCTCTTTCACCATACATGTGGCCCTGAAAAGTCACTTTATGTTTCTCTTCCTCAATATCATGATTTGCAGAACCAGAGAGTTGGCTTGAGTGATCCCTAAATGCCCTTTATAGCATGGCATCCCTAAGGTTTTTTTTTAACCTATCCAACCTTTCATGCCAAATCCATTCCAGCTCCTCAGCTGTTAAGTGAAGGAAGCATTTATTATGTCCCTACAATGTACCAGACCCTGAATTAAGTGCTAACTTTCCCCAGCTTCTGCCCAGCTTTCCCCACAGCCTTCATTTTCTACCTGCACCTCTCTTACCCAAGTGATCCTGGGCTCTGATGTCGGCTCCAAACTCAATAAGCAGGCGGACGATCTCCTCATTGCCCACGCAAGCAGCAAAGGTCAGAGGGTGCTCCCCTAGGATGGAGAGGGAAAAAGATGATAAAACTGATAGTTCCATAGGGGATAGAGGAATGGGTACGAATCAAAGTATCTAACTGGTTTGGGGTAGTCTGAGCCTCCTTTCCCTATATCTGTTGCTCTGTGAATAGCTGCCAATAAGGGAATGGACTCAGTGGAAGTCAGAGATATACTACCGAAGGGAAGAATGAAAGGGCAGAGGTTCTATTCAGTGTGAGAGAAAGGGAGTCTTCAGTCATGTAGCAAAGACTCTAGAGAGAATCATTATGGAAAAAAAGGATTATGAGCATGTTCTCCTTTTCTCCAATAAATCTTCCATATTTCCCATCCAACTCCCCGGTTTCCTCATTTCATTAGCTGTGACTCTTTTTTTGTTGTTGTTGTTTATTTTTTATCTCTATTTTTTTTTTTTTGCTGAGGCAATTGGGGTTAAGTGACTTGCCCAGGGTCACACAGCTAGGAAGTGTTTAGTGACTGAGGCCAGATTTGAACTCAGGTCCTCCTGACTTCAGGGCTGGTGCTCTATCCACTGCACCACCTAGCTGCCCCTCATAAGCTGTGACTCTTACCAAAGTAGAAGAGTTTGCTTTGACGAAAGGCTCTTCCAGTAACTCGGGCAGAAACACTGGCGTCACGGGCCAGCAGGGCTCTCACCAAGTTTGTATTCTGGTTCACAATAGCCATGTGAAGTGCTGTTTGGCCTGAGCAACAAAAAGATTTCATCAGCCGTGAGAGATAATGGGAACTGTCCTCCCAGTAAGATGCTCCTCTGAAAGGCCATCTCTACTCTGAGATACTTTCAGATGTAATATGGGATGCTTTTAGTCATGATGACAATGTCCCTACCTCTGGAAACCTTTAAGAGACTGACTCTCTTATCCTGATTTCTGTCCTATGAGATCTCTTCATCTTATGTCATAGAGAGAATTAGCTTTGGGAGAGATCCAAGAGGATGTAATCATGACCTATCCCAGCCTCTCATCAACATGTAGGCACAATGACTGAAGGGAATGGAAGATAACTGATAGTTGAAAACAGTGAGAGGCAAACCACGGAATCCCCACAATCATGAGGCTGATTCCAAGTCTCAGGGTCTTTCCTACTCCTGTATTTCATTATTCCTAACAATTCCAGTCATCAGAGGTCTTTTTAGGGGCAAGTCTAAATCTCTGCCAACATTATGCCTTATAAATCCCCCATTCTCTCCCCATAGCCTTCTAGTCCCTCCTCATAGGTTTCCTTTGCTCTGCCCCTTCTTCTTACCTGCATACAGCTCAGAGGTCATTGGCTCATTCACCAGTTCAGGAGCCACTTCCATCAGCAACTTGGCTGCCTCCAGGTTGTCATAGAGGGAAGCAATATGTAGTGCTGTCTCCCCCAAGGCCCCTGGGGTTAGGTGGGGGAGAGACAGGAAGGTCAAACATATCCTAGAGAAGGGTCCCATGCTGTCAGGGTGGGATCACTAGGAGGAGTATACAAGGTTGTGAAGCTCAAGGTAAAATAAATAAACAAATAAAGCCATTTCTCCTGCCCCTTCTTCATCCTGGTAGACCCACCTCTTTGATGAATATCACAGGGACCATCCAGAAGCAACTTCTTGAGTGTGCAGAGATCATTCTCCTTGGCTGCCTTAAGGAGGGGGGACTCCCAGATCCTGAAGCAAGAAAGATTTAAAAAGGGGGAAGAGAAGGAATGAGACAGGCAGAGAGAAACAGGGAAGTTAAACAATCAAAAAAAAAGATAATCAGAGAAATAGACAGAGAGATAGATGGAGAGACAGAGAAAGAGAAACAGAGATAGAGAGGAAAAAAGATAAACAGAAAGAGATGACTGAGTAGAAAGATACAAATCCTTTCCATACATTTACATGAACACACATATACATGCCCACATATACCCAGAGATTATTTCTATGAGAGGTTATATAGTCAATTTAAGTGCGTTGTTTTTTGTTTTATTGTTTTCTTTAGATTTTGCCTTTTCATTCATTTATTTATTACTGAGCTTGCTAAATTAAAATAATCTCATGCTTTGGAAAGGACCTCTAAAGTAGCCTCCTGAAGCAGACTCAGTCACCAAAGTAGTCAGGAAAAGCCTGAAATGCTTTTACTTTAAGAATGAGATTGTATTTCCTTTATCGGATTACTCTCTCTTATAGATACGATTTCTCCTGAACAAAAAAATGATGTGTGGCAATAACTATACATATATTTGATTTAAGTATTCTAAAATAATTAACATGTAGTGGATATCCTGCTATCTAGGGGAGGGGTGGGGAGTAGGGGGGAAAATTTGTAACAGAAAGCTTTGTAAGGGTTAATATTTAGGAATTACCCATACATATGTTTTGCAAATAAAAAGTATTAATAAAAAAATAAAAAAAGAATGAGAATGCAGCTTGTATTAAGAGCAAGACCTTCAAAATATGAAGATAAAGGAAAAGTAGATTTAGTGTTTAAGAACTATAGAGGAGAAGTGTTGAACAGTACCTTCAGAAAAAAGGTGATGGGTAAATATGGGAGGATTTGTGGGGGATAGTTTTAATCCCAGTTTTCAAAGCACAATTTCAATAGATGCTGGCTAATTATTTGTATTATAGGAAGTGGATGCTGGGAGTAAGAGGGAGTTGAGGGTTAGGGAGTAAAGGTCTACATGTTAAGTTTATATCTTAGGCTAGAGAAGCCTTCTGTCTATCCTGCAGCATGTTTTGCAAAATTATGTAGGAGAATGCTGCTGCAGAGTAACCCTAATTGCCAGGCCTGGAGGGATTCAAGACTTCAAAAATAAAGCTCCAGGTTAAACTAGATAACCTCTGAGCTCCTTTCTAAATCTGAGTATCTTCAAACCTATAAAAACATAGAAGTTAGGAAGACTGACTAGGGTAAGACCCTTACAAACCTAATAAAGCCAGTTTTGGATGGAGTTAGAAACCAGAATCTTTGCCAAGAAAACCAAGGGATCCCAAAGAGTTGGACAGCAACAACAGAGAGCCTGTGTTCAAACTCTGCCTTGGATTCTATTATCCTTGTGACAAACAAGTCATTTTACCTCACTAGGTCTGAGTTTTCTTATCTATGGAATGAGGAGTTGAGTTGGGTGGCCTCTAAGGTCCCTTTCTGCCTTTAAATCTAGGAACCTATGACTCTGCAATCTGCCACTTAACACTATATGATTGTGACAGGTAACCGGACAATAAGAACAGCCCTGATGACTGTGAGCAAGCCCAAATATTCTGCAAATCAGTTATTTGACCCATTCCCTTTAAAGTAGTAACGATTATAATTATTTATTATTGATATTATTACTCAATCAGAAGCAGTGCTGTCTGGTGGACAGTGAGGCAGTTTTACCTAATAGTGTGACCCTGACTAAGTCACTTAACCTCACAGTGTCCCCCCAGGCTACTTACAAAGAATCTGAACTACATTCCAAGCAGTTGTCACTGAGAATTTTTCTGTACTAATGAAATCATAGGTCTAGTCTTTAAAAAAAAAAATTAGGATTGAATGAGTAACTAATTATTCACCCTGCTTCTCCTGGACTCCAGTCTCTCCTGATTCCTTCCAGCATTTTATCTCTTGAGAGCAGGAACCTTCTCATCCTCCCTTGTCTCTTCTTCCACTCCCTTCCTAAATTCTAGGGGCTGATGAGAGAGAGAAGGGTGGTTGTGGTTAGAAGTGAGCTCTTCTCTCCCAGTGGAGGTGTCTGTGTTTCTTAATCTTGTTTGTTTTCTCTCAGCCTTGATTTGAGACAAACAAGGTAAGATCACAGCTGAGGTGAGACAGTGGTGGGCCATGAAGACAAACATGGCTCTGGCAGCAGGAGGGGCACTTAGGTGACTACACAACACGAGGTGGCTGCTGCTTGCCAGCTTCCAGGAGGAAAGGGCATTTTCAAAGTCAACAGTTCAGGGCTCAAGATCTGCCTGAGAGAGAGAGACTCCCTTTCATTTCTCCAGATATCTGGAAAGGGAGGCTCAGAGATCAGATATCCAGAAGACAGGATCATGGGACTTTGCTTCTTCCACTAAAAAAACACTCACCTCATGCCTTCCCCCATTCCTAATTTTGTGATTCAGCAGTTCAGGCTCTTCCTTCTTTACCTGACAGCCTAGGTTAGAAATAAGGAGCCCTTTAGTCCTTAGCCACAATTCTGCTAGTGGCTAGTCCCTAGTTTGGAGGCTCTTAATTTGAGAGCACCAGGAGGTCTGAACAGAGACAGAGCCAAACTAAAGCTCTTCCTTTCCTTCTCAGAGCGGAATCTGAACTGAAAGATCCAATCCCCTGCAGTGGGGTGGAACCTCCCAAATGACAGATTTGTCTAAATCCCTGTATCACAAGACACGCCTAAAATTCAAGGGGTTACTACCCTTTTAGAAACAAATAAAACACTCACTCAGACAATGAAAACCTGGCTTAATATTATCCTGAAATCTCAAATCACTGACTCTTTATTGATCTTTTGCATTACAGATTAACATTAAGTGACTAGAAAATCAGTGTCTTTACTAGTCCCCATTCCCCTGGAGACAGATTGACAAACTAGGGTCGACTCTGGACCTTGAAACTGTGTTCTCTCCCTTACACACACACACACATCCTCACTCCCATCACACACTCATTTGCTCAATCACATACATGCCATTGCCTTCCTCCCCCAGCCAAGCTTGTTGCCCAGACTCGTTTTTCCCATGGTACCCTATCTTTTCCTTCTTTTCCCCATACTGGTCCCTTGGACCCTCCTCGGTCCTTACTTCAGAGAAGGACATCCGAATGGCCCCCAGGCCACTGCCCTGAACTCTGCCTGGAACTCAAACCCGAGGCCTCCCCTAATGCAGCCCTAAGACCTGAGCAAACATCTGCAATCTTGTCCCAAGAGGCAGCCCCCATCCTGCTCCAGATATTGGAGGAGGGGACTGAACCAGCCAAACCAGAGGGGTGGGAGGTCAGGGCAGTGACGGAAGAAGAAGCCAAAGTCTCTGCTGAGGCAGGAGCAGGGATGTTGGGACTGACAGGAGGAGCGGTTGTACTGAACCAGGGGGGGTCTTACCTCTTCTGCTGAAGCATGTTAGCTTCATCCAGGCTCTGGGTCCAGATCTGCTCTCCAAGCATCCAGGTTCTGAGAATCTCCCTAAGGTGAGTCCAAGTTCCCCTCATCTTTAAGGAAGGACCCCCCATGTTCCTCCCACTCAGGACCACAGGTCTGAAGGAAAGTCCTAGGGAGAATTGCCTAGGAAGCTCTGGGGGGACCAGAGCTGCTGGTCCCAACGACAGGGTCAGGGACCTCTAGTCAGTGAGCCTGTATGGGATGAGTTCAGGGTGAGGAGACTTGCAGCAGGGGAGAGGAGGAGGGAGGAGCTAGAGCTCTTTATAGGGCTGAGCCCCCAGTGCCCAGAACCCAGCCCTACACCTGAGGCAATTGTGGAGGGAGAGGGAGGGGATCAGGTGTACTGACCGTGGGACTTAGGCTAGGATAGAAAGAATGGATAGGAGGATGGTAATAATGGGGAGGGACAGACCTAGTACAGGATTGTGAGGGACAGGCAATAGGAAAGGTAGACAAGAGTCAGAAAAAGGCTCTGGGGAAAGGGGCCATCAGCTCCAACTACCCTTTGGGTCATATCCTCCTCCCACCTCATCCCCTTTGTCCCTTGCCCCCTGTGTCAAGGTTGCTTTTCCTCTCTCATTTCCCACTCTTTTTCTCGAGTCAGAATTCAGCTCTGGTTTTGTTACTTGTTACCTATGCAGTCTGAGACAGGTTATTTCAACAGTCTGTGCTTGAGTTTCCTGGAAAATGAGGGGCTCAGACTAGATAATCATTAAAATCCCTTCCAGGTCTGAGCCTCTGGTCCCGTGCTTTTTTCGTTCCTGCCTCATCCTCCAGTCCTTTGAAAGCAAGATCCGGGCTGGATCGTGCTTTCATGAGCTTGGAATCAGAGGGAGACAGCACCCACTCCTTTCTCTGCCAGAGCAGGGACAAGAAGTGCAGGCAAGGTCAAACAGGAGGGACTGAGTTAGAGGAAGGTTCCAACAAATATTTATAAATGGCCCACTAGATGCAAGCCTGTGCTAAGTGCCGGGATTTCAGAAATGGGATAGCTCCTGTCCTCGAGAAGCTTACATTCTATTGGAATAGAAGCACGGGGCTTAAAGAGATAATAAAGATTAATTTAACCTTCTTGTTTTATAGATTAGGTAACACTTAAGGCAAGGAAGGTTAAATAATTTTCCCAGTGACACACGGCGGAGCTGGGATTTGAGCACGGGTCTCCTAATTTTCTCATGCTCTTTTCTATTGCATTAGCACTTGATCGCCAAGAAAAATGGTCTCCAGAAGCAAGAAATAAAGGCAAAAGCAGGAGGGATTGAGGTTAAACCTTCCTATGTCATTCTAGCATAATAACACCTTGCACGTGGACAACTTTTTGACCTTTTCAAAGCATGGTTAGATCTATAATTTTATTCTAACAATAATCCTGCAGACGGTATGTGAGGTTGGGAGTTAGGGATAGTAGTTCATTGAATTTTACAAATGTAAAAACAAGGGCAGAGAGGTTAAGTGGTCTAAATGAATGGCAGAATTGGGGATGGCTCCCATGCTTTTTTGACTCCCTCTTTCAAAGTTCTGATTTTGGTGCTAATATAGATCTTTTGGACTTGAAATTGTGAGACTTAATATGGGAGTCGAAGAGAGCTAAGATATGGCTCAAAGAAGGCTCTATGACCAGGAGTCCTTTCTGATTGCTCTGAGAAAGGGCTCTCAAGGTAGTCAACCAAATATTGGACATAATGACTCAAGAAGAGCTCCATGACCCGGAGAATCCCTATTGGTTGCTCTGAGGAGGACCTTCCTGGTCCAATCTCCCTTGGATATTCCTGAGAGACTTTAGTTCTGAGTAGAAGGAACATGAGGGTTCCCTGATTGATGTCAAGTGGAGGGGAACTTGGGTTCATCTTAGCAGCCTGGATAAAACCAACATTCAAACTTCTAGGGGATTATGAGAAGCTCAGAGAGATGCCCTAATTCAGGGATCACTAGAGCTGGAGGGGACTTTTTTTTTAAATAATTCTCTGACAATTTGACAATTGAGAAGTGTGAGATCTGGAGGGGAGAAATGACTTCTGTGCATGTTTCTTGGTTATTCCTTCCTTGCTCATGCTCACTTTGAGTTTAAATATTCTTTTACCCATTTCTGACAGATGAAGGAGAAGAAAGGAAGGCTGCAACTGGAAGACACAGATCCCGGCATTCAATTTCACCTGCATTTTATTGCCCCTGTAATTTTGGGCAATTATTCTTGGCCTCAATTGTCTTATCTATAAAAATAAGGAATTTGGCTTTTTTTTTTTTTTTTTTTTTTTGGCTTCTTCCATCTGCGCGTCTAAGAAGCTTATGAGAAAAAGAATTCTAGGGAGGAGATTACCGTAAGAGCAAAGATTCCCACTACTTCCCCATAATTAATCATCTCTCTTAAAGGGTGAAAAGGGGTGGAGAGTAAGAAATGTGGGCTTTTATTTTT
>JAJPUD010000927.1:122416-145882 GCA_023553655.1 Myrmecobius fasciatus
AGGGAAAGGTAAGGATCCCCTGCCAAGGAAACATGAGACCCATAAAATTAATCCTTGAGGGGTTGGGAGAAAGTGGGAGGAGCAGGCTCAGAAGGAGACTGGCCAGGTCGGTCAGAGCCGCACAGGACGGGTGAACCAGGAGTTTGGGGCAATGAGGACATCATGGTCTGTTTTTCCCACAATCCAGGGAAGCAGGAAACAAGAATAATACACATCATGAAGATTAGGATATTTGCCTCTTCTTTCGGATAGACTTGCACTGACCTTCTGAAAGACTCTCTCCTTATTTTCCTCTGCTTCCTCCTCTGTAACAGAGTGTGTGTATGTCTGTGGGAAGGGGGAGATACATAGTTTTGGAATAACTCTGCCACTCAGGAGTCTCATGTACTCTTCAACTTGACAGCCCCTCTTCTCCTTTTCTTGCTTTGTCCTTCTCATTGGAAAGAGCATCAGAATTGGAGTGAGTAGAGTTGGATTTGAGTTCCAGATTTGCCACTTAATGTGTGAGCTTGGGTAAATAATTTAGCTTCCTGAATCTGTTTCTTTCTTTGTAAAATAGGAATGATGCTACTTTATGATACCAACATCATTAGAATATTGTGAAAATGAAATAGAATGATTATGTATAGACTCATATTCATAAAATTACTACATAAATGTAAGTTATTAAGATCAGTTCTCCTTCCCCCTTCTCTCCATCTTTTAATTCTCTCCCTTTCTTCTCCTTTTCCTCCTCATTATTATTAATCTCCTTTATATATATGTATTTGGTGACCATTGCCCAAATACCTAACAGACTTTAGTTAAACACACTGTCTCATTGAATGATAACCTTGGTCATAAGATCAAAGGATTTTTAGATATTATTTAGATCAACACCTTTATTTTTACAGTTAGAGACCAGATCTAAACAACCTGTATCCCAAATCAGAGGAAAGTAGTAGATTTGAATTCAGGTAGTTGTATTCCAAACCCATTAATCTATAGGATCACATGTCATCAGTGACATATTGTCCCATGTCCTAGATGGGATGCAAAATGATGTTGGGGTGGGAGTGGAAGTGGGATATTTTGCTGAATTTTCTTTTTCTGCCCTTTCCAATCTTGATCTGCTTAATTTGACATTATTCTCCTCTTCCCAAAGTAACAAAACTTGTTTGTCTGCTTATAAGGAAAGGAAAGAAACAGGATGTATAGAATTTTTTAGTTTTGTCCCAGGGATTTTTTTTTAATTTATAGAATAAATTAGCATCTTGCTCTTTTGGAGAAATTAAGCAGATTTGAGGCAAGGAAGTGGAAGAGAGGAGATCAGAGGAGAGGAGGTTAATGTGATTTCTCTTCTACTCATCTGGTGGCACTGTGGATTGAGTGCTGGATCTGAAGGCAAGATTTCTGGCCTCAAACCCCGACAAGCTTTGTGGTTCTAGGCAGTCACTTAGCCTCTGCCTACCTCAGTTTCCTCAACTGTAGAATGGAAATGAAAGTGATATCTACTTCTCAAGGTTGTTGTGAAGATGAAAGGAGATATAACTTATAGATCTTATAGATCACTTAGAACTTATAGAATTTAAATAAGCACATGCTTATTTCCTTGCCCTTACTTCCCATCCTTCCCCACTCCCAAGCCCCACAGAACCCCAGAAGGAAACAAGATGCAGTCTCCTTCAGCCAAGCAGTTAGGAAGCCCCACCTCCCACTGCAGCCAGAAGGGGCCCCGAGTATTTTTCCATCCAGGCATCTGCTCCCTGTACCAGCAGGGTCACTGGGTGCAGAGCTGGGGTTATCAGGGCCACATAGACACTCAAGTTTTATCCACTTCTCCCAGCAACCAATCTTCTTCTCTCACCCAATCACCAAGCCTTTCCTTCCTTCCTTCACCTGCCCTGAGATGGGGAGGGAGTCTCATGTGTGTGCTCAGGTGTACCTCTTTATTTCTGTGACCATCAATATACAGATAACTGCATGTGGGGCTCTAACACCTGCACGTGAGCTGGGTGAATGATTTTTTTTCCTTACAGGAGTCCTTGTGCAAAGTGATTGTGCTACCTGATAATTGTATAAATATGTATGTATACATTAGATTAAACATATATTTCTACCATGTTTAACATATATTGGACACTTGTCCTCTAGGGAAGGGGAGGGGAGGAAGGGGGGAAATTGGAACATTTTGCAAGGGCTAATGTTGAATAACTGTCTAAGCATATGTTTTGAAAAATAAAAAGCTTTAATAAAGAAAAAAATGATTGTGCTATGCAATAATTGTATAAGTATTTATTCATATATTGGATTTAACATATATTTCTACCATGTTTAACATTAACCCTCTAGGAGGGTGTGGGGAAAGGAGTGGAAATTTGAACACAAGGTTTTGCAAGGGCATGTTGAAGAATTGTCCACACATATGTTTTGAAAAATAAAAAGCTTTAATAAAGAAAAAAGTGATTGTGGTACCTGATAATTGTATAAATATCTATGCATATATTGGATTTACCATATATTTCTACCATGTTTAACATATATTGGACACTTGCCATCTAGAGGAGGGGATGGGAGGAAGGGGGGAAATTGGAACACAAGGTTTTGCAAAGGGTTAATGTTGAAGAATTGTCCACTCATATGTTTGGAGAAATAAAAAGCTTTAATCAAGAAAAAACAAGTGATTTGCTCCCCCAAGGGTCAATCATATTCTTTGCCTGGGGCTGCCCTTCCTCTCTGCTAGTCTTTTCCAGCCCAGACCCTAATCCCCTTCCTTGCCAAACCTCTCATGCAGATTTTCTGAGTGGAAAGGGGCCTCTGGAAGCAGATAATTAGCCAGTGCTAGCACTGGTAGCAAGCTGTCTGAGGGAGTGAGTCTCCTGGCAAAGACTTGGGATAAACACACAATTCACCCGAGGCATGCTCCATTTCATTCCAGGGAAGACTGTCTATAGACATTCCTAATCCCCTCGCTGGCACTGACTCCTTCCTGCTCCATAATTGCCCCTTTTCTCTGTCCTCTGCTTTCTTCACCATGAACTCTTTGGGAAAGATCCAGGATTATTGGCTTCCAAATATTTATTCTCTGGGCTAAGTTATGAGAATGGTGAGAAATACTTCATGCAAGGCTATCCTAATCTGTGAACATCTGAGGATAAATCATTCCAGGAGAGAGCACAGTATTTAGTGGGAAACTCAGATTATTAGGGATAAAGCCTTGAGGGTTTGAGTGAAAGACAGGGTAATGAGCCATTCAGAATGCATGCTACATACACAGGTCAGGTGAGTCCCTCCCTCCTCCTCCCCCATCTCCTCCAGCTAAGACCTTTCCCTCATCTCTCCATGATGTTTTAGAAAAAGAGAACTGCTGAGTGAAGAATTCTGCTTTCCCTCCTGGTGAATCTCAGTTTTTCTAATCTTCCCTCCACCCACACTAAAATGAGCAGGAAGCCTGAAGGAAGCTCCTTCTAGCTTTTAGATTCTGGGATCCCTCCAAAAACCTATGCTGTCCTTTGATGGCTTTTCTCTGTGCTTGCAAATGAGAATCTGCTGTGGGGTTGGAACCTGGAGGCAGAGCTAAGACTATGATATCATAGAGTCCATGAGGTCACAGGTTCTTCAGACAGGAAAGTAAGGGTGTCGGGGAAGGGCTGGGGGAGGGCAAGGGGCAGGGGCAGGGGCAGGCCCTTAGACAGAGGGCCAGTAAATGGGCTGATGACTTCTCTGGGCCCCAAGCTCCACCAGGCATCGTTCCTGGTTTGCCTTTTACTGTTGCTGCTGCTGGTTCAAGGAGTGAAGCCCCAGACTGGGGACCCAAATGGGAATGGAAGGAGCCAAAAAGAAGAGGGGGTCTCCTCAGGAGGTGAGGGAACAGGGGAACCAAAAGGGGGATTGGGGGGACACCCCCTACTCTTCAGCCCAAGACCGGTATGAGGGAAAGTCAGAGATGTGCTTGAGAAAGGGGCTACTATCTGGATTGGGACAGGGGTGGCTTGAGTCCCTGTTCCTGGAGTGTGGGAGCTCTGTGAGTTAGGGTCTACGGGTGGGGGCTTAGCCATGCATATACAGCATCCAGAGGGTATCAAGGGGAACAAGAGCAGAGGGGGTGCTTCCCATCTGATCACTTACTGATTTCCTATTACCCCCCCTGTTAGAATCCTGATGGCCCTATGTATTTACAGGTAGAGATCAAAGAGAAAATTAGCAAGCCCGATTGGTCAAGAACAGGTTTGTGGTGATAATAATATATGATTTTGCTACTTTGAAGTTTATAAAGCAATTTTGTCATGAATACATGAAGCAGGCAGTGCAAGTATTATTATTCCATTTTAATGATGAGGAACTGAAACTCAGTAACTTGCCCATATTCACATAGCTAACAAGTGTCTGGGCCACCTTGGAAGCCATTCTCTTGACTCCTAAGTCCAGTGCTCTCTGCAATATATTGGGTCCCCAATCATCAATCACCAATATGATCCCATCATCCGTTCCCTTCTGATTTCAGGCCAGATTTAGTCAGAGCAGATTGAAGTCATTAAGCAACCCTTTAATCCCTACTGATTTCCCTGGTTCTAGGTGAGGGTGAAGAACAGCTAGAGGAGCAATTTGTGGCTTCATCAATTGGAGAGATACTACAGTTGCTGACCATGGGGAACTCAGAAGAGGAAGAGGCAGAAGTAGAGATGGAGGCAGAAGAGAACACAGCAGTTCGAGCCCATCTCTTTGACCTGGCCTTTTGCTTCAACCTCGCCAGCATCCTGGTTTTTTTATGAGGGACATGGAGGCAGAGGTCATCGCCTGGTTTCTGGATGAGGAGCTGGACATCTACCTCCGCTTCATGATTGCCTACTGATTTCCCCTGACCCCAGGGCTACCCCCCAAGAGGATGTCTGCACTGATTCTTGCTAGCTCCCCTCCTCTGGTTCTAAACCTTGGCCTCCGATGGTACTTGGGAAGTGGAGTGTATCTGTTTCCAAAACCACTGCCTAATTTCTGCCACTAAACCCCTTGGACATTGCCACCCTGGGCCAGGGACACCATATCCCTCTCCTCCCTCTCTTTTCTCCTCTGCCCTGTGATGGAGATGACCAGAAGGTTGGGGATGGGGAGGGAAGCAGCAGCAACAATAATAAAACCCCCAAAACAAATGAAGGTAGCTGTCTTTGTCTGAACCAGTGACTGACTTACTCAATTGTCACTTCCCCTTTGTTTCCATAAGTGCTTATCCCTCCAATTCAATGACTGGTCATCATTCATCAGCATCCATCCATATTTCTGTCCTTTATTTTATTTGTGTGAGAACTCAAAGCTGAGCCCTCAGGGGATGATTTTTTTTAAACCATCCATTGTGCTCTCTCTTTTTCTGCCACAGATTTTGGACATAGAGCACAAAACAGGCAAAGACATGTCGAGAGGAAAGAACCCTTCTTTATTTCTAGAAGTAGGAAGGTGGTGGATAACTCAGTTTTCATAATTAAGTGCTTGATTCATGGCCAGGAAGACTCAGATCACCAGAGTTGGCAGCGGCTACTAGGGTTCATCGGGGCACCACGTGGACAGTTGAAGTATCTGGCAAAGGTTGGGATATTGCTGAGGGATCCATGGACTCGAAGAACAGGAGGGCTGTGGAGGTCTTGGGAATCCTGGAGGTTGGGACTTCCACACATGGACTGGGAAGAAGGAGAAATGAGCAAGGTCTTGCTGCAGTGGTCACCAGGCCAAAGTTAAAGGGTGAGAGGCAGACAGTGAATGGGTAGGGTGATCACTGGGTTGAAAATGAAGATTACTGAGATAATGTTTCAAGGGAAAATACAGATAAAGCCAAGAAATTGAGTGAGCCCTTTTCCATAATGGAATGGAACAAGATGGTTATAGTTCAAAAATAGAATGTTTGGTAAGAGGAGTGTGACCCTCAGTAGTAATGTTAAGGGAATGTTGTAAGGTAGCTAAGGTCTGCTGGAGCAAACTCATGAAATCGGATTGGTGAGGTGTTTCATAGAAAATAGATTATGCCAGTGGGAGGAACTTCTACAGAGAGATGGACTGTGTTGGCATCATGTCCTGTAGCTTTTGGGATGAGTAAGGCATCATCATTGTTATTTTTGGTGGTGGTGGTGGTGGTTTGGGTGATTTAGGTGGTTTGGGTGAGTTAGGTGGTTTTGGTGATTTAGGTGGTTTTGGTGGTGGTTTTAGTGATGGTAGTGGTGATTTTGGTGGTGGTGGTGGTTTAGGTGGTGGTGGTGATGGTGGTGGTTTTGGTGGTGGTGGTGATGGTTTTGGTGGTGGTGATTTTGGTGGTGATGGTGGTTTAGGTGGTGTTGGTGATGGTGGTGGTTTTGGTGGTGGTGATGGTGGTGGTTATTTTGGTGGTGGTAGTTATGATGGTGGTAGTTTTGGTGGTGATGGTAGTAGTTTTGGTGGTGATGGTGGTAGTGATGGTTTTGGTAGTGGTGTGGTTTTGATGGTGGTAATTTTGGTGGTAGTGGTTGTTTTGGTGATGGTGGTGGTGGTGGTTTTGATGGTGGTAGTGGTTGTTTTGGTGATTGTGGTGGTGGTGGTTTAGGTGGTGGTGATGATGGTGGTATGGTTTTGGTGGTGGTGTGGTTTTGGTGGTGATGGTAGTTTAGGTGGTGATGGTGGTAGTGATGATTTTGGTGGTGGTAATGGTGTGGTTTTGGTGGTGGTGATTTTGGTGGTGGTGATGATGATGGTGGTGTGGTTTTGGTGGTGGTGATGGTTTTGGTGGTGGTGATGGTGGTTTTGGTGATGGTGGTGGTGGTGGTGGCTGTGGTGATAATGATGATTTTGGTGGGGGGGGCGGCTTTGGTGGGGGCAGCTTCGGTGGTAGTTTCAGTGGTGGTGGAGGTTTCAGTTGTGATGGTGGCTTTGGTGGTGGTGGTTTTGGTGGTAGTGGTTTGGATGGTGGTAGTGGTTGTTTTGGTGATAAAGATGGTGGTGTTTTTGGTGATGGTGATGGTGGTGGTGGTGGCGGTTTTAATGATGGTGGTGGTGGCAGTGGCTTTGGTGGTGGTTTCAGTGGTGATGGTGGTTTTGGTGGGAGTTTTGGTGGCTTTGGTGGTGGTGGCAGCTTCAGTGGTGATTTTGGTGGCAGTGGCAGTTTCAGTGGTCTTGGTGGTTTTGGTGGCAGTTTCAATAGCTTTGGTAGTGGTGGTTTGGGTAGCGGTTTTGGTGGCTTTGTTGGTGGTGGCAGCTTCAGTGGTGGTTTTGGTGGCGGTGGCAGTTTCAGTGGTCTTGGAGGTTTTGGTGGTGGTTTCAGTGGCTTTGGTGGTGGTGGTTTTGGTGGTAGTCATGTGTGTGTGTGTGAATATGTGTCTACAACAATATCAAAGAAGGAGGAGGACTAGGAAGAAATATGTTATTGTGGAGAAGTCGTGTGTGGGGGAGGTAGAGTCTATAATGAAAGTGATGGTAGGGATCTGTGAGGAAGATTTTTTTGAGGAAGTGAGAATTCTGGTCTGAAGAAGAAGGGCTATAGTAGGGGGAGCCAGAAAAGAAATAATCTGTGTTAGAAGTCCTGAGAAGCATCTAGGAAAAGAGATTCCAGGCATGAAAGGCATATGGAAAATGCTTTTTTAAGGTGGGGCTTCTAGGGAATTTTAGTAGGGCACAGTAGGGAGAGGTGTAGGTAGTTGGGTGTAGGGACAGTTATCTCACCTGGGCATAGCTTTGATAGAACAGCTGGTAGGGACTGAGACCTAATTTAGGCAGGATAGTCTCTCCTTTATGCTTCTGTTGCCAATTCCTGTATGCCTGAGGATGGTATTGATGGTGGAGAGAAAAATAGTAATATGAGATTTAGAAGTAGAGAGTCTCAGAGATTGAAGGGAACTCAGAAGCCATCTAGGTCATTCTTAAACAAGATCACCCTTTCTACAATGTACCAGACTAATGGTCGAACTAGACTTTGCTTAAAGAATTCCACTGAGGAGGAATCCATTACCTCCTCCCAAGTTACCCTCCTCTGCTTTGGGGATTCTTAATAAAAAGTTGTTCCTTACATAAGACCTAGAATTGCCCAGTTGTGACTCCCCCCCCCCATTATTTAGCTCTACCCAATGTGCACAAGCAGAAAAGGTGCAATTTCCCTTTCACATGATGGCTCTTTAAGTTCATGGAAACAACCATCATGTTCCCCTGAATCTTCTCTTCTCCAGGCTTACTGTCCCCAGTTTTTTCAATTGATGATCATAATGATCATGTGATGATCTGATAGCTCTTAACCATCCTCTCCAGTTTATCAATGCCTTTACTTTAAAAAAAAATGGCACCCAGCTCTTCATACCATACTACTGATTTGGTTTGGCCAGAATATAGTCCTTAGAGTCCTAGGCATTACACACCCCAAAATCACATTCACTTATTTGATCACCTAGCACACTGTTGATTCATCACTTCCTAACCATGCTTCCTTGACTTCCTTGTATTTTATAAATCCAGATATAAGAACTTACAGTTGTTCTTATTGAATTTTGTCTTATTGGTCTTATCCCATTGTTCTAACTTGTTAAGAGATTTTTGGTTTCTAGCTATTTCTAGTTTTAGTTACCCCAACTTTGTGTCATCTGTATATTGTATATGCTAGCTAGATGCTTAGCCAAGATACTGATTTAAAAATTATTAGGAGGAACAGAAATTAATACCCTTTTTAAGTAAGTTAAGCAGCCAAAATTAAACTCTCAGACTCCAGAACCAGTGAGCTTTTGACTGCAAGCTTTCCTGACTTTCCCATACCTCAGCCTGTATACACCTTGTGAAATGATACTTGAATTCTGCATGGCCCCTTTTACTTTCATTCTACATTCAGCACATAATTTCTCTGTTCTAGATTGTGCTACATGCAGTACAAGCCATAGGTTTTCTGTTCTAGGTTACTCTACATTCATGACCAACACAGTTTCTTCTTTCTAGATTCTGCTCTTTCCTCCTGTCCCCTACCCTAGAAAGAGTAGAAATTGAGGAAATGACTAGGGCCAAGAAAGATGGATTTTGTAATTAGATTGGAAATGGAGAATTAGGGATGGGAAGGTAACAGTGGAGGGTTGGGGGAACCTAGATGTTTAGTGAAAAATAGGGACTGCTCAAGAAGGAATTACACTTATCATGGGTAAGAAGGCTGTAATAAAAGAAGGGTTTTGTAGACGGTGACCTGTGTCCCTTGACATGTCCAAAGAATTTTCTTTTGGGGAGATAAGAATCTGAGGACAATGTAGATCACTGGAAAGAGATCAAGCTCTTGAGTCAGAGCACATAGGTTCAAATCCTCCTTTGAAACTGAGTGACATTGGGTAAGTCAATCAAATTTTCTGAGTCTCAGTTTCCTGAGAAACTCCTGAGAAAAACAGGAGATTAGACTAGATTGATGGCTTCTGAAGTCCCTTCCAGCTCTAGAGATCTGTATCTCTGGAATCCTGCTGGAGCTTCCTTCACAGGCAGGTGAGCACAATTACCTGCATTGCAATAACCACTGCGCCTATATCAGCAGCATTCTTCAAAAGGGTGTGGGAGCTATTGAATGTGCTCCCTGCTGGCAGTGAGAAGGACTCATAGTGTTGCTGTAAGCAGAGCAGCTCCCCGTGCAGGTTAGGAATGTCACAGGCTGGGCAGCCCCCTGGGACCACTGTGGTAAGCATAGGAAAATCTTGATAAGTGTGTCTGAAAAGGAAGGGAGCAGGTAGGAGAAGTTCCAATCTGGACAACACCTGGAGCCAGATCTGTAACTAGTATTGGGGAAATGGAGATTTGCCACAAGGTGCTGACAAAGGACGGTTTTCCTCGAGGGATTGGCCTTTGTCCTGAGATTGCTCAGGCTTTCTCTCCATGATAACCTTGTCACTATGCAGACTCTCCTCCTAGCACTATAACTCTAATCACCAATGGGATACCCTGTCCTGACTTGTCCCCAAACTCTATAATAAGAGGACTAGATTCTTTTCTTTCCCATCCAAGGCTGAACTGTCACCTCCTACCCTTGATGCTTCTTTTCTAATAAATTGCTCTCCATGACACGATAGCCCTCTTTAATAGACTTTAAGAGAGAGAACAGAGGTTATCTTCTGCCTTTTTTTGTATCCTTATATTTAATAAAGTGTCTAGCAAATAGTAGGAACTTAATAAATGTTTTTTGACTGACTCCCCCCCAGCCCATATACATTTGCCTTCCTACAGTTGAAATACATATTGCCTACTTGGGATATTGGGGGACAATAAAAGGGGAGTGTGACAAACTCTCCTACCCCCCACCCCCGACATAAATATTATTCAGCATGTTGGGCTAATCAGTGTTCAACCACTACTTCACATGCATAATGCCCTTCCATTCTTTTGAGACCACAAATTCATACCCGAAGCTTCCATCCTCCCTCTTGTACCCATCCGTTACCCACAGTACTGGTTGAAGATGTGCATTAATTCATGGGCCATCATACTGCCTGCAGCTCCAAAGTTCACAGCACTAAGAGAAATGGGCTATGGTCAGGGAGAAAGACCTACTCCAAATGCTCTAACTTTAATCTTCCCATTGACTCCATACCCCACATGAGACCTTCCCTCCTCCCTCAAGGACTTCCTTCCCCCATTCCATCTTCTTCCCTCAGGACCCCTATCCTTCCCAAGAACCTTCCCTTTCCTTCCTCTCCCAGCCAAATGCCTCCCTACCTTGGGTAACCAGGGCAGAAGAATGGGGGCTGTAGGAGTCCAGCAGGGAAAACAGCCACATTATCAGAAAGGGAGTAATAGGCTTTGACCTCCCAAGGGGGCACCTTCCAACTGTAAGAAAAGCAGCAGAGATGAAACTCCATACCCTACCATTTGCCATACCCTACCCTTAGTACCCAAGCTTCAGGGAGCCAGCTTCAAATCATTCCTGGCCATTCTTGTCCTTGTTCCCCTAAATCCCCAAGTTTCCCTCCTCATGATCCAGGATAAAGGTTTCTCTGACTCAGGATCTCTTGCTTGTACCTGTGACTGTAAGGAGTCTCCAGAATGCCTCTCATGGTCCTCTCTCGAAGAGACTGGGAACAACTCACGAATGTCTGAAGGAAACTGGGACCAAAATTGATCTGGAGGGAGAGACAATATAAAGACACACCCACTGATGCACAAACAGCTGCCCAAGAATAATTAGGCTGCAACACATATACAATCCGACGGCCTTCCAGGGATCTGAGAGTCTCTTCCATGGGGACAAAGGCTCACACAGACATGGATACAGAAACCAAATACACGTCTAGATCCATGTTAAGTACACTTACGGCTAGATATAAAACCCAAACAGGATTTCCAATTCCTTTGCTACCTCATCTGCCATAGTATTTCATGGTTTAGAGCAGGGTTCTTAATTTTTTTTCCCCTCTGTGGTATGATCCCCTTTGGCAGTTTTGAGAAACCTATGGATCTATTCTCAAAAGATTGTTTTTAAAAGCATAAAACATAAAATTGCAAAGAGAACCAGTTATATTGAAATACATATACATTAATATATACATATACAAATAGACACTCATGTATTATACATAATAAATATGCATATACACACATCCATAAAACATATACATATATGCATACAAAAACAGAACCAGAATTAGACTTTTTTCTTTTTCTTTTTTTTCCCCTGAGGCAATTTGGGTTAAGTGACTTGCCCAGGGTCACACAGCTAGGAAGCGTTAAGTGTCTGAGACCAGATTTGAACTCAGGTCCTCCTGACTTCAGGGCTGGTGCTCTATCCACTGCGCCACCTTGCTGTCCCCAGACTTCTTTTTCTTAATAGTTCTTTGACAATAAGGGGTGGAAGAAGGGAAAGGGCATGTTAGGGTATTTGAGTGGAGTAGGGAAGACATTCTCAGGGAAGTCAGGGAGATTCAGGATGAAGAGAAAGCTAGGAAAAGGAAGAAAACAGACATCAGAGGGCAGGAAAGGATAGACAGTTAATAGAAAAGCTTCCAGGGAAAGCACCAAGAGTGGGGGGTGGGGATGACAGGGATAAGAGACCAACGGTAGGGGTCAGAGGTACTTACATCCTGATAGTCTTGTTTGGCTGGATTGGGTTTCAATAACTCCTTTGGGGCTCCAATTTCTCCCTTCAACTGGGATAACTGGGAAAACATGGTAGGGTATCAATACTAGATTCAATGCTATAAGAAGGAAACTTTCCCTAAGTCTTGTGTGCATGTCTCTTTAATGACTGTCTATTGTATCCTGTTCCACATTCCCCAGCTTTCACTCCAACACCTCTCATTATCCTTCCCTGTGTACCTTGACCTGGACTTCTCTTCGGCTTTCTTCATCCATCCAATGAAGCCTTTTCAGGTGCTTGCTCAAGGCATTTTGGATCTCAGAGAAAAGTCGAGTGGCCTGATAATTGGTGGAAAGGTATTGAAGGAGATGAAATAAATCAACACCTAACTTCTACTGCTAAAAGCTTTAAGGGTGGGGCTGGGGGTTGAATGGTGATGGAGACTGTGATGCTGGAGTTACTGGAGTTATCATGACCACCTGGCAAGGAAAGGGTCCCTGAGGGAGAAGGTATAAAGTAAGGTCCATCAGTCTCCTGATGGTGTGTACCCCCTTGAACGTCTTCTCTTTTTTTCTATGACAGTGAAAAAGAGAAAGTAAGGAAACAGAAACAACTGCTACCCTCAGGGATCTTGCTATCTGAGATTGAAAACACAGTCCAACTACAAAGAGACAAAGAGAAAATGCCAATAAATACAGTGACATTTCCAAGAAGCTATTCCCATTTTCTAATGTGAATTCTTTAAAAGGAAAGAGGAAAATCAAATTGTTAGTCTCAAAAATGAAAAGGGAGAACTTTCCACCAATGAAGAGGAAATTAGAACAATAATCAGGAGTTACTTTGCCCAACTGTATGCCAATAAATTTGATAACCTAAGTGAAATGGAGGAATATCTACAAAAATATAGATTGCCCAGATTAACAGAAGAGGAAATAAATTACTTAAATAGTCCCATTTCAGAAAAAGAAATAGAACAAGTCATTAATCAACTCCCTAAGAAAAAATCCCCAGGACCAGATGGATTTACATGTGAATTCTACCAAACATTTAAAAAACAGTTAACTCCAATATTATATAAACTATTCGAAAAAATAGGGAATGAAGGACTCCTACCAAACTCTTTTTATGATACAGACATGGTACTGATACCTAAACCAGGTAAAACAAAAACAGAGAAAGAAAAGTATAGACCAATCTCCTTAATGAATATTGATGCAAAAATCTTAAATAAAATATTAGCAAAGAGATTACAGAAAATCATTCCTAGAATAATACACCATGACCAAGTAGGATTTATACCAGGAATGCAGGGATGGTTCAATATTAGGAAAACTATTAACATAATTGACTATATTAATAACCAAACTAACAAAAACCATATGATAATCTCAATAGATGCAGAAAAAGCATTTGATAAAATCCAACATCCATTCCTATTAAAAACATTAGAGAGTATAGGAATTAATGGACTTTTCCTTAAAATAGTCGGTAGCATCTATTTAAAACCATCAGCTAGCATCATATGTAATGGTGATAAACTGGAACCATTCCCAATAAGATCAGGGGTGAAACAAGGTTGCCCACTATCACCATTACTGTTCAATATTGTATTAGAAATGCTAGCCTTGGCAATAAGACAAGAAAAAGAGATTAAAGGAATTAGAGTAGGTCATGAGGAAACCAAATTATCACTCTTTGCAGATGATATGATGGTCTACTTAGAGAACCCTAGAGAATCAACTAAAAAACTATTAGAATTAATCCACAACTTTAGCAAAGTTGCAGGATACAAAATAAATGCACATAAATCATCAGCATTTTTATACATCACCAACAAAATGCAACAGCAAGAGATACAAAGAGAAATTCCATTCAAAATAACTATCGATAGTATAAAATATTTGGGAATATATCTGCCAAGGGAAAGTCAGGATCTATATGAGCAAAACTACAAAACACTCTCCACACAAATAAAGTCAGATCTAAACAATTGGAAAAACATCAAGTGCTCTTGGATAGGTCGAGCGAATATAATAAAGATGGCAATACTACCCAAACTAATCTATCTATTTAGTGCTATACCAATCAAACTCCCAAGAGATTATTTAACTGAACTAGAAAAAATAACAACAAAATTCATCTGGAAAAACAAAAGGTCAAGAATTTCAAGGGAATTAATAAAAAAAATGCAAATGAGGGTGGCCTAGCTTCACCAGATCTAAAACTATATTATAAAGCAGTGGTCACCAAAACCATTTGGTACTGGATAAGAAATAGAGTAGTGGATCAGTGGAATAGGTTAAGTTCACAGAACAAAATACTCAATGACAATTGTAATCTAGTATTTGATAAAACCAAAGACCCCAGTTTTTGGGATAAAAACTCACTATTTGACAAAAACTGCTGGGATAATTGGAAACTAGTCTGGAAGAAATTAGGCATTGACCCACACCTAACACCATATACCAAGATAAGGTCAAAATGGATTCATGATCTAGGCATAAAGAATGATATTATAAACAAATTAGAACAATGTAGGATGGTTTACCTCTCAGACCTGTGGAGGGGGAAGGAATTTGTGACCAAAGAAGAATTAGAGGTCATCATTAATCACAAAATAGATAAGTTTGACTATATCAAGTTGAAAAGTTTTTGTACAAACAAAATGAATGCAGACAAGATTAGAAGGGTAGCAGTAAACTGGGAAAATATTTTTACATCCAAAGGTTCTGATAAAGGCCTCATTTCTAAAATATATAGAGAATTGACTCAAATATATAAGAATTCAAGCCATTCTCCAATTGACAAATGGTCAAAAGATATGAACAGACAATTTTCAGACGAAGAAATTGAAACTATTTCCAGTCACATGAAAAGGTGCTCCAAGTCACTATTGATCAGAGAAATGCAAATTAAGACAACTCTGAGATACCACTACACCTGTCAGATTGGCTAAAATGACAGGAAATGATAAAGATAGCTGTTGGAGGGGATGTGGGAAAACTGGGACACTGATACATTGTTGGTGGAACTGTGAATGGATCCAACCATTCTGGAGAGCAATTTGGAGCTATGCTCAAAAAGTTATCAAACAGTGCATACCCTTTGACCCAGCAGTGTTTCTACTGGGCCTATATCCCAAAGAGATTTTAAAGGAGGGAAAGGGACCCACATGTGCAAAAATGTTTGTGGCAGCCCTTTTTGTAGTGGCAAGAAACTGGAAATTGAAAAGATGCCCATCAATTGGAGAATGGCTGAATAAATTATGGTGAATAAATTATGGTATATGAATTCTTTGATCAACTCTTTCCCCCTACTTCCTCACCATTCAATGGACCTTGCTGCCATACTCATTCTCTCCCTAGGCAATATTTTCAGTCTTTTCAAGTGTACCACCCTTTCCCCATAACCTTCAAATATTCTAAAGCCTCCCCATCTTAAAACAAGAACCCCTTTTCTTTTTTACATTGCTGCCCCTTTCAATTGCTATCTGAATGATTCAAATATGTGTTGAGGGATTCAATGAAAAAGATTCTGGGAGAGTATGGGCTAGGGAAAGAAAGAAAGAATCCAATGGACTAGGAAAAATCCTGTCATACAGCATCTTGGCTGCTGTGGTCGAAGGTTTCTTGAACAAACATTTCTCCCAATGTGGGTTCAAAGAAGGTCCCTGTCTCCTCAATGCATTTCTTCCATCGAGGGATGCTGAATGTCTGTGAAGGAAAGAGTGAAGTCAATGACTCCTTTTGGATACTACCTTCCCATCCAAATCCCAGAAAACATGCAAACTTGCATTTAGATAGCACTCTATGGTCTATAAATTACTTCCCTTATAATAATCCTGTGAATTAATTAGTTCAAATATTATGATTTATACTTTACAGATAAAGAGACTAAGGCCTAGAGAAATCAAAAGGCTTGCTCAGACTCATATAACTACCAAGTTGGAAAATTAGAATTTGAACCCAGGACTCCTGGCTCAACACTATACTGCAGTGTCTCTATGAGATGATCCTTTCAATAGGTAGTAGCAATAGTGGGTATAATAAGTGCTTAGGGTCAGTAAATATTGATACTGATTCTCACTTCATTAAAAACAACAACAACAACAAACAACAAAAACTCTACAATGTGGTGCTCCTTTTGAAGGACCAATGAGTCATTTTCAATGAATGAATTTCATGAATTTCTAGTTCCTCTCTGGGGTAACATAGCCATAATCTAGGCCACCGCTTTCTTTTCAGATCTGTGTATCTCCCTTGACATCTTGTCCATTGAGGGAATGGCTCTTAGACATATATTTATGTTAATTTCATCTAGTTCAAATTTTAGACCTTTATTGAAATTGTTGATGCAAAGATTTTCCCTTCATTTGATAGCCTTCCTTCCTTTGCTGGTTGCATTGATTTTCTTCATGTATAAGCTTTTTGGTTTCATGAAATCTAAATTATTTGGGTTTTGTGATGATGAGGCATTTGTTTCCAAGATGAATTGCATCTTTAGCTAAGAATTTCAGACTAGAAGTTCAGTCAAAGATTCTGCAACTGTTCCTCGCCCCATACAAATATCTGTTCTTCAGTAGCAGATGGAGAGTTTTTATAAGAGGAAGAGCTAAAGAAATACTTCGGGACAAATTGCAAAACATTCACTGAGTTCATGTCGGCCTCAGTGACATGAGGTAATCTTTATGTCCATAAAACCTTGGAAATCCAATGATCACAAAAAAAGAAAGAGCCCTCCCCCCCCACCTACCATTTTACTGTACCAATCACACTAATAAACCAAACAAGCCTTCTCATGCATTTAGCAGAAACTTCTATTTACTTTTTTTGTGGATCAGGTTATCTAACCCAAACATCAAGGAACTGGAAATGATAACTGACATTTTTATAGCTTCCTAAAATTTGCAAAGGGCTTTACATATATTGTCTCATTTGAGCCTTGCAGCACTAATTCCCACCTCAATGGGGTAGGTACTATTGTCATTCCCAGTTTGTAAATGAGTAAACTGAGATTCAGATAAGTTAAATGACTTGCCTGTGGTCTCAAATATCAGAATTGGAATTTAAACTTGGATCTTCCTAACTTTAGATTCAACTGATCTGATCCACTCAACCAAGGTGCTTCACAAAATGGAACAAATTAGCAAATTTTTAAGCTAAGGTCTTCAAAATGAATGATGGATCAAATATAAAACCCTATTTCCCATCAGTCTTCTAATCTAATTACTAATGTCTAAATTTGAATGTCTAAAACTAATGACTAAGCTTTGGGTCCAATTTCTTTCACCATGAATTGGTTTGTAAGTGCTCTGTGATAAGATCATAGGGAGGGACTACCTGATCTCATTGATTATAGTATTGTAAATCTAGATAATCAACTTGGGACTGGAAAAACACAGATCAGCACAGGTGTAGGGAGAAAGTGTTTGGTGACTCTCTATGGGAGTTCACACCTACTGGTGACTCTTCCTCCGCATGGCTCTCAGCTTTCAGGTGAATGCCACCATGCCTTGTAAATACCTGTTTTCAGGTAGTTCAATATAAGGAAAAGAGTACAGAACTTGAAATACAAGTACCTAGGTTTGAGTCCTGGGTCTACTGCTTATCAACCAGCTAGTTAAAAATGGAAAAAAATCATTTGCTTTTTGAACATCAGTTTCCTAATCTGTAAAATATATATAATCATACTTACACTGCCTACCTCACAAAGTTGTGTGGTCAGGAACTTTGTAAAATAACGAGTCCTTTATAAACATATATATATGTGTGTGTGTGTATATATATATATATATTGTTATAGTTATTATTTCCTGATTTACTCATTTCAATTGATGGTAGTGATGATAGTGCTGATAAATCAGCAATTTAATTCACATTTACTTGCTATGAAGAAATGAACCTGGGTTTGGAAGGATGGATGTCTAGCTTTGTTAAGGGTTCAATATCTAACACTTGGTGGTAAGAAAATGAAGTCTTTTAAAATCACTTTAGGGTTATTGATAGGATCATATAATATGACTGGAGATTCCCTTGCCAACTGACATTTCCTTTTTCCTTCAAGGCATCTTTTCCCTTTGAATTTCATCATACTATTCCTGGTAAAGTGATTTGCAAATCCCACCCTCACCAACCCAGACAGGGAGGGTTATATCTAATGCTTCCTCACAATGGGAGACTGTCCCGTCAGTTCTTGAAGTTTCTGGCTCAGATTCCTCTGTGCGTTCTGGAAGTGACTGTCTAAGGCAGGGATGAGAGTTGAAACCAGCCCTAGGATCATGTGGCTTTGAAGGTAGTCTCTGGAAAAAGAAAACATATAGACAAGGAACATATGGGACAACTGGGTGGGAGAAGATGAGGGCTGGAGTCAGGAAGACTCCTGAGGTCGGATATGGCCTCAAAAATTTACTAGTTCTGTGACTTGGTCAACTCATTGAACCCTGTGTGCCTCAGTTTCCTTATCTGTAAAATCACTTGGAGAAGAAAATGGAAAACCATTCCAAAATCTTTTACCAAGAAAATCCTACTAGGACCTATGATGAGTCAGGCATGATTGAAATGATTGAACAACAACACGAGACACAAGGAAAATACAGGATAAAAGGAATAATCTATTCCATTTCCCTCAATTTTCAGGTGAGGAAACTGAGGTCTATAGAAAAAAAAAAAACTAGACCAAGGTGACACAGATATGAATGAATGTCAGAGTTAATCCTGGAACAGAATTTAGAATCAGCCCTTTGATTTCAAGTCTAGTATAAGAAAAGATAGATGTAGGTTGGATGGGTAAGAACAAACCAGTTATATATCTTAAGTGCCCCTGTGGCCAGGATGATATATGACTGTTTCAATATAGAAACCAAGACCTATGCTAACATTAGAATAATGGACTGGAGCAGGTGCAAAACTAAATCATAAATTGAGATATCCAGGTAGGAAAGAGAAAATAGTAAAGAAGAGAGGGAGTGATGTTTTCATAGATTCATAGAAATCAAAGGGATTTTAAAGATCATCTAGGGAAGTCTTTTCATTTTACAGCTGAGGACAGTGTGGCCCAGTAAGGGTAAGAGGCTTATTTTGGGGCCAAGAGGGAATAAATAACAAAATTGAGATTTGAAGCAGACAAAAAAACCCATATTTTCCCCACTATACCATGGTGAGAACCAGGTAGGACTGTCTCTCTTATACTAAGCAAAATTAGATCTAATTAGGTCAATAGCTCAACTAGAACCATGAGCAGAATAAAGAATACAGTAGTAATCTGCTAGCTTTTTCTGGTGGCCAAGGAAGCTCAGTGTGGGGTGAATTCAGTCTGAGAAAGTGGTTAAAAATAAAAGAGCAGGGCTACAGTTGAATAAAGAAGACAAACTCTTAGCTAGGGAGAAAAAGGTCTAGAAAGGCAAAAAATAGGTTTGAATTAAAGAATGCAAAAGCATGTTTTGAGAATGTATTATCTGCCAAAGACTATACTAAAAACAGCCAAAAATTTTAAAAAAGAGGTTTGCATTCTGATAAAGGAAGAATGGAGACTAGAGGGATACCTTGGTTCCAAGTTGGGGGGCAACTGGGAATAGTTTGATACATCCTTTCCAGGAACAGTGGTAGGATTTATATTAACATGTTCCAGGAAGGAGACTTGGGAGTCAGGGGTAATGAAGGGAGAAGGAATGTAGGAATCAGCAAGATTACTGGTGATTTAATGTTAGAATCTGGTAGTAGATATACCCAAGTCAAAGGCGGATATGGTAAAGTAGAAATAGAGCTGGATTTTATCACAAGACCTGAGTTTGAATTCCAGCTGGTATAACTCAACCTCTGTGAGCTCAGTCCCCCAGTCTCTAAAATGAAGGGATTGGATGAGAGACCCTCTTAGCTTCCCCTACTTCTAAATCTGTGATCCTGTGTGGGTTCTAAATAATGTTCCTTCATTCTTTCACAAATTTTCCATCTCTTCCTACCTGAAGATAACCAGTCTCCTAATTTGGTTTCAAACCTGGATTAAATTGTGTTGCCTTCAAGACTGACATAAATGATTTATGTCACTGTAGATAACTTATTGAAATGAGGAGTTATTGAAGAGAGGAGACAGTTACTTCCTGAGAATACGGCACCTGGAAGGAGCCCCTCAATCCTCAGGTCATAGCAACAGAATTTAGTGATGATGATAGATACAAGAATTTCTTCTGTCCTTCCCCCACATTCAATCACCTTCCCCAACACATTTCCCATTGTAGCTGTTCAGTTGTTTCAGTCATAACGGACTCCTTGTGACCCCCATTGGTGTTTTCTTGGCAAAGATACTGGAATGGCTTGTCATTTCCTTCTCCAGCTCATTTTACAGATGAGGACATTGAGGCAAACAAAATTAAGTAATTTGACCAGAATTAAGATTAAGACACTTTGCCCAGCTAGTGTCTGGACTGAAAAGAATTGGATTTCCTGAAGCTATTTACCTCTGGATCCTCCCACCCAACCTTTTCACTCTGCAATCTACCCCATCCCTAACTAACAAGATGGCATGAAGATCAAATGAGAAAATGTAGATAAAGCATTTTGCAAACCTTAAAGCCTTCTATTAATACTAGCTACTATTTTTATATCTAACACCTAAGTACCCATATTATTTTTCCCCAAGTCATCTTATGCTGCAGCAGGTATACTCACTCCTATCTCCCATGGGCTTCTGTGTCCCTCATCCCTCCCCTATATTCATCACAGCCTCCAGGACCTTTGTTCATCCTTCCTTGTATTCCAGATTCTCTCCTATGACTCCTGAATTTCTCCTTACTTCCTATGACAGATATTTTTGCTCAACCCCACCTAGTACATACCTGTATCGGTCCTTTGGTATCTCTTTTATCACCTGGGACATGCCTCTTATGTATTCCAAGTCATGAACCATGATAGACTGAGAAGAATTGAGGGTCATTGGGGAGAACATTGCCCGCAAGCAAGACAGCCAGTCAATAGAAGGAGCCACTTCCTTGAGGGATACATAGAAAGTATTAGGTACAGGAAGAGAAAGAGTGGTCATGGAGAAGATTTTTACTGAGGACTGGCATAATGGGGAAAAGGTACTATATCCAGGGTACTATAAGATACTCTTGGCAAACTAGGGAAGAAGTAGAGAGAGACTGGACAAGGGCAATAAATGGGTGGTATGGAATGGGCTGGATTATAGGCAAAGACCAAGAGAACAGAAGGTTATGAAGGGATTATAAGCGAAGTTCAGAAGACCCTGGTGAAAGGTAGAACACCAAAATGTAAGTGCACTCTATTTTTCTTCTCCCCCTTCCAGAACCCAGGCACCTGCAGCTGGGCAATAGTAGTCTCTTGGAAGAGCTTGCCCTCTCTCTTCCTCTGATCCAGGGGTTTTGCAGCCAGAAGGAGATTTGAAGTTATGCTTATAGATACAGATGCATGTTCCAACACAACATTTTGGTCTCCCCCCAGCAAGGTTCCCAGTTGTTGTAGGTATGACAGATATGCCCTCAGTATCTGAGAATGAGAAACAGCTTTTGACACAGTTCTTGTAATCCCTTCATCTCTTTTTTAGGCATGTTATTTTATGTGCATGAACCAGCATCCCTTCCTCCCTCCCCATCAGACCACAAGATATTTCCATACCTCAGTGTAGTTCTTCTGATCAGGTCGAAAGGGTATCTGAAACTCCGGTTGGTCAATCTGGACACAAGAAACACTAGAGAGAAATGGGGTGTATGGGGAAGGAGGAAAGGAAATAGGAGATAGATATGGAGGAGATTCTAGGGTACCAGGTAAAGATAATCAGTACAGGGAAGAGCCCACATGAGGATTAAAGGTATATTATAAGAGATATATGAGAGAGGAGATAGAAATAGAGAAAGAGGCAAGACAGTGATAGGGGCAATGAGGTTTGGGGTCTAATCTCTGAAAATGGGGCATCTGGAGAGACAATTAAAATGGGACAGATTCCAATTCCTCTCAAAAGACAATAATAGCAACTCACATTTATGTAACATTATAAGATTCACAGAGTGTTTTCCTCAGAACCTTATAAAGTAAGGTAATACTAGTATTGCTATCCTGACTTTATAGAGGAGGTACCTGAGGCTCACAGAGGTTATATAAGGAGTTACTCTTGGAGCTGGGATTTTAGCCCTTTCTTCCTGATTCCAAGTTCCACACTTTTACCAATGCTTTATCTTCATTTTTTGCCCTTTACCCTTGATTCCATTCTAAGGCACCTTATTCCCACATTTATATTCTGTCTCCAGCATCTTCATCCCTCTCCATTGACTCTTTAGCTTAGAATTTACAAAGTCTTCCCATATCTTGAAGAAAAAGGAAAAGAAAAAACCATCCTCCTGCTACCTACCATCTTTTCATTTTGCTCTCAAACTTTTCAATAATCTTCTGTCATCTCTATTTTTTTATTGGTTACTAGATCTGACCTTGGACTTTTAATATTTCCAGGCTACTCAGGAGAGAGTTGGCAATAAATGGCTTCTGAAGCCCCTTCTAGCCCTATATTTATGATTTTACTTAATTTTACTGATGAGCAACTAAATTTATATTCTTGCTTAAGGTCACACAAATAGTACATAGTAGAAAGCAGATTTGAATCCAGGTCTTCTAATTTCCAATCCACTGCTCTTTCTACTATGTCATGATACTTTCTAATTATTTGACACAAACTTAGCCATTATGCAACATTTCATGTTGTTTACTATTTTTTCACATTCATCTTTTAATGCCTTTTACTCTGGAAAATTCTTGAGGCTTCAGAAAAAGCATTATTTTTCTTTTGCATTTCATGAATACTTTGTGTTTTATCCAAGTGTTAAAACACAATGTTCATAAATATTCATCGATTGATTAAAAAGTAAGGTCATTCTGGTTTCTGGAAAGGAAGACAAAGAGACTTATAACATGACAATAATCCTTTATATTAAATTGCCTTTCCCATTCCCTTTTCTTAAGACTTTCTGGGCTCCGGAATCCTTCAGATGGGGCTCTACCCATTGCACATTTATTTTCTGTGCTCCTCCTCTCATTAATAATCTCTTACCCTTCTTCCTAGATGACAGATAGGGAGTGAAGAACACAGGTAAGCCTGTGGCTACCATGTAGATGTCTACGTGGATGAGACTCACCTGAATCACAGGCATATGTGGATAACTTGGCTGAGGCTCCAGGTAAGCTTTGAAAAATGGGAAACTACCATACTGACTCATTAAAATCTTCAAAGTGTGGTTAAAATCAGGAAGTGTCCAGTTATAAGAGATGTTCCAGCCCCCCAGCTGTGGCAAAAGAGAGACAGAACTCAATGTGATCAACATCCATTGTCCAGACTATCTCTGACTTCTCCAATGTTCTGCACCTGGATTTTTCTGAGGCTCTGATTACCTCATGGGCCCCTGCCACTTTCATCAATCTTCTGGGACTTTGAGGTCTTCACACACACACACACACACA
>JAJPUD010000927.1:145892-182172 GCA_023553655.1 Myrmecobius fasciatus
AGAAAAGGGGAGGACCATTCTGTTCTTGAAAGATGTAGGGTGATGAGACACAAGAGAGAAGAGGGAGAATAAAAGGATAATAAAAGGGGAGGGCCATTCTGTTCTTGAAAACTGTAGGGTGATGCAAGAGAGAAGAGGGAGAATAAAAGAATGAGAAAAGGGGAGGACCATTCTGTTCTTGAAAGATGTAGGTGATGAGACACAAGAGAGAAGAGGGAGAATAAAAGAATGAGAAAAGGGGAGGACCATTCTGTTCTTGAAAGATATAGGGTGATGAGACAGAAGAGAAAAGAGGGAGAATAAAAGAATGAGAAAAGGGGAGGACCATTTTGTTCTTCATTTTCACCCACAAACTCCAGTCCAAAGCATTCCTGACCACTCTTTTTACAGGGGTTCTTCTAATTTCCATGGCATAATAGTAGGTAATATTTATACAAAGCTTTGAAGTTTGCAAAATAATTTACATGTATTATCTCACTTACAGAAAAACCATTGTTTTGGGTTAACCATTCTTATTCTAATTGGATCCATCAATTAATGCTTCTAAATTTATGTGATCCACTAACCATCTCTGCTCAGCTTATAAAGGATGTGTTCAGCTACTTTAGTTGGCAGAAAAGGAAGAGTTGGAAGAGGGGGAAATTGAGAGATAAAAGAGCTTTAAGAAAGAATAAGTAGAAGTAGGAGGAACTAGGAAAGAGGGAATGAGTAGAGAAAGCTGAGCTAGATGGAAGAGTAGAGAGGGAACCAAGACAATAGAAGGGAGTTGGAGATCAGACATGGAGAGCTTAGAAATATACATGCAAAAGGTAAGAGGCAGAAATCAGGTGAACTGAGGATCTGATGGAGAAAGGAGGACTGGAAGGAGGCAAGAAAAAGGGAATAAATGAGAGATGAAATTGAATGGTAGAAAAGTAGAGTCATGAGCTTCTCAGAAATAGAGATGTGTATCATGCATAAATGTGGACACAGATTGATGTTCTTACACATAGTCTGAGGCAATTATTCTATAATTACCCAATCATGCAGACCTATCACAAAACTAATACATGTGTATCCTGTCTCTCGCTCCACTTACCCAACATTCTCCGGAGTCGATTCTGGTTCTTTTCTTTTAGAATTTGCAATATGTTCCAGGATTCCTTGGTCCACTCAGATGTCAAGTTCCCGCAGACAAAGCTAAAGAAGTCTGAGCAGGGCAGGGCATTGGCATTTCCAGAAGTCAAATAACTTGCCACAAGCTCCAGACATAGAGGGCTCTCACAAGGGCCTGTGGGTATAGGACGGCTGCTGGAGAAGATATACAGGATAGAAGCTCCCTCCCCAAGACCATCTGAAGAAGCAGGTACAAAATCCAAGGCTATAAGTAAGATTCCACAAGGCACTGGATGAACTAGAAAGAGATGGCTGACGACTGGGGTTTGGGAGCTAGAACAAACTTAGGGGACTCACAGAGTGATAGAGGTTAGAAATTCTTGGTAAGGAGAATGGGTGAGAGATGCCTTGTATCAATGCAAGTAATGGAAATAAGATGCTTCCAAGATAGGATGAAAAAGGTTAGAGAGCTGAGGTGGGTATGGGTAGAGGACTAAAGGGTTCAGCATCTAGCTTACGGGGTCCACAGCTGTGGAAGGTGTAGAACAAGAGCACAGAAAAGACCAAGGTTACTCCGAAGAGCAGGACACCCATCAGTCCCCATCCCAGTAAGGTCTTTCGATAACTCCATTCTTCTCTGGATCCCTGTGGACAAGACCCGAAATTAAAAGACACCAAGAAAAATGAGAAATACACACAAAGACAAACATTCATAGAATAGGGTAAGAGATAGGTCCAGGTGGGAGGTAAGACAGAGAAGAAGCAATAGTAAAAGTCTTTTGTATGTTGTAGGCACTTAGGAAATGGCTGTTGAATAAAACTACTCATCAGAGAAATGACAGAAAAAAAAGAAGGTAGGGAAGTATTAGTGTCAGAACAACTTCATATAATGGAGATGAGGTTATTTGCCTCAGTATCCTGACTGCTAATCCAATACTCTCTTCACTACCAAGCTGCTTTTATCATCAACCTCATGGGACAGATAGGATTGGGTTAGAAAATTTTTTGTTTGGGGAAATTGGGGAGGGATTGGAGGATGGAGGAAATAAAAGGGCCTCTGGGTAGAAGGAGACTTCAAGAAGAAAAATAAAGAAAAGGATAGAGGAGAGACAAAAGAGAAAAAACACAGGATGGGAACCTGAAAAGGAAAAGGTCGAGAAGCAGTTTCTTACCTGCTGGGTCCAGACCGTCTCCATTCTGCTTCTAGTTTGTCCCAGAGTAATGTTACCCTCTACTTCTTCTGGTCTCCACCCTCCCTGACTGGGTGTGAGAGGAGGGAGGAGCTAGGTTAGGAAATGGGGGAGAAAATGGGCTTCCCTTTGGACCCACGTCCTTTTCTCCTCACCCCAGAGCTACTCTGAGCTCTCTGATAATACTTTCACATAGTGTTCCAGAATTTCTTCCATTAAACATTCTTGCATCTCTCCCTCTACTCTTAATACTTTTCCTCTCCCATCTCCAACCATCTTTTGATCCAATCACTCTCCTAGTTCCAGAATTCTTTTATTTTTCTATGTCTTAAATCCCTTCTCCTCTGGACTAAGTAGATCTGTCCCATGATGATGAAGTCCTGAATTGAAGAACTGGTCTAACTTTTTCTTAAATGTCTTTTTCTCTGTCTCATAGTCCATATGTCTGGGTCTTTCTCTCATATCCCTGTCTCTTTTTGTCCATTTTGCTGAGTTTATGATCTGATGTTGAGGAAACCACCTCTTCTACCATCTCTTTCCTCTTTCAAGAAAGGAACACCCTTGCCCTTCCCCCACCTCTACTCTTAGGCTGCTTGGAGGTCTGTTTATCTGTGGGCCTCCACCTTTCTTATCTCAAGTTCCCAGGGAGAAACCAAGAAAAGCTCCCCTCAAATTCTTGTTATTTAGACCGTTTTTCTTTCCTTCTTCTTACCAACATTTCTGATTCTTAATGAATCCTTCACTTCTTTTCTCTATTCTATTCCACTTAGATCTGTGAGGTTCTTCAGAAAGTTTTCAGGTTCCTTAACTCTTCTACCCTATCTCTTACTATTTAAGATAGAGAAGTAGAAGTGGGACTAGAAAAAAATTATTGCATTTGGAATCAGAGCCTCGCTCAGCTATTTACTACTGATGATACCCTGCACAAGGCATTTCTTCATCTCGTAGTTCCCCATTACACACTACTCAAAGTCTCATTGCATCATGGCATGGATTCTCCAACAGAGAGCAATAAAGTCCTCCTCCAGAAGAAAAGATAAAGGCTGCAGGCATTTCTCCCCACCAAAACCTTAGTTGAACACAGAGCTAGGAAGACAAGAGCTAGAGCCAGAATTCACTGTGGTTGGTCAGTGCCTTGTGAATTCCCCTCAGTTTTGGTTTAATGGTCAACCAAAGAGAATTGTCTTTATTATATTATATTGTTAATGTTATACTACATTATTAATAGGCTAAAATGAATTAAGAATATGCATGTTCACCCTTTGATCCAGCAGTGTTTCTATTTGGCTTATATCCCACAGAGATCTTAAAGGAAGGAAAGGGACACACATGTGCAAGAATGTTTGTGGCAGCCCTTTTTGTAGTGGCAAGAAACTGGAAACTGAATGGATGCCCATCAATTGGAGAATGACTGAATAAATTATGGTATATGAATGTTATGGAATATTATTGCTCTGTAAGAAACGACCAGCAGGACGATTTCAGAGAGGCCTGGAGAGACTTGAACTGAGGCTAAGTGAAATGAGGAGAACCAGGAGATCATTATACAGAGCAACAACAATATTACATGATGATCAATTCTGATGGACATGGCTCTCTCCAACAATGAAATGTCTCAAACCAGTTCCAATTGTTCAGTAATGAAGAAAGCCATCTACACCCAGAGAGAGAGGCTTGTGGGATCTGAGTCTGGACCACAACATAGCATTTTCATGCTTTCTATTGATGTTTGTTCCATTTTGGTTTTTTTCCTCAGGTTTTTTTTTTTCTTGTAGATCTGATTTTTCTTGTACAGCAAGATAACTGTATAAATATATGTACATATATTTGATTTGTCATATATTTTAACTTAATTAACATGTATTAGATTTCCTGCCATCTAGGAGAAGGGGTGGGGGGAAAGGAGCGAAAAATTTGGAACAGAAAGCTTTGCAAGGGTCAGTATTGAAGAATTACCCATGCATATGTTTTGCAAATAAAAAGCTTTAATAAAAAAAAAAGGATATGCATGCTCCAATATCCACATAGAGGATTACAAATTAGATGGGAAATAGCATTTAGTGACTTCTAAAGTCTCTTTTCAGCTTTATAAATCTATGGTTCTAAGGCTGAATATCTAGAAGGGAGACTCTGGGATAACAACAGAGATAAAGACACATAACAGCTAGCTCCTTATTTATTCAGAGCTAATAGCTGGCATTTATTAGGAATTTACAGTTTATCATTTATGATAATTTACAGATGAAATGACACAAAGCTGGGGAGCATAGTTACACAGATATGAATTATTTTTAAATATTTGAATGTTTAAAAATAATTCACATCTATGTAGCACATGGGGAATAACAACTCAGTGAGTACAAGTATCTCCATTTCATAGATGAGGAAATCATAGAGAGGTTAATTAAGTTGATCATGATCACAAAGCTCATAATTGTCTGAGGCAGGATTCAATCCCAAGTTTCCTAATTCTAAGGAAATTACTCTCTCTATTATGCCATAGAACCTCTCCATTTTTTTCAAAGCATTTAATTAAGTCTCTAATACTATCCATGTGGACAAACTGGATGGATGATGACTGACAATGAAATTAGGTAGATTCAAGACTGATTGAGTGATCACACCCTAAAGTAGTTATTAATGCATCTTTGACAAGTTAGAAGGAGTTCTCAAAATGGTACAGTTGGAAAGAGAAGAGAAATTATAGATAAAAGACAGAATTCATAGAATTAAGAGGGATAGCTAACATATTGGATGACAGTTACAATTTTTTAAAAAATTTCATGAAGTACAAGGAGGAGCCAAATCTAATAAGATAAATTCAATAAGGGTAAATTTGATTTCCTGTGCCCATGAGAGGGGACTGAAGAAGGAGGAGGAAAAGAATTCTTGGACTCAATCAGGATAAGAAAATCATAGAGGTGATTTGAGGGGGGATTGAATCAGTAAATTATGTTAGAGGTTAAAATGGGGTGGAAAAAATAGAGAAACTGAGGAATATTTGAAGAGTTTCCATGCGTAGATATTGATCCAGATACTATTTCTCAGTTTTAAGAAAATTCAGAGATAAAGTACAATTAATGAGGACATAGTAGGATTAAAGAGGACTGCATAGCAGAAGCTAAATATACTTAAGGAAGACAAGAGAAAGTAATCAGCAAGACAACCAATTTGAGTTAACAAGTGAGTCAATTGGAAGGTTAAGAAAATGGAGTGAAATGGTGGGTGGAACAAAATCATGAAAAAGACAGGAGACTGGTGTAAGATTGAAGAGGAGGTGGATGTAGCTGTGGCTATGGAGATGTTTTAAAAAAGAGAAAGAGAATTTAAGAGTGGTTGTCAAGATATTTTAAAAAGTGATAATTGGTTTAAATGAAACAAAATGAAATATTTTAACCAGGTACTTAGGGTTGAGATCTAAATAATCAGTTTCAAGGAATAAGATCTAAAACTATTCTAAAAAGTAAGGGAAATTGTGCAGTGAATTGCATTATTGTGTGATGTCTATAGTTATACCTTTTTTGAGTGACTTATCTGTATTATACATAGAAAGTGATCTCCCTCTTAGAAGGGCTTAACGTTCTTGAAGAATACATCTCCATATTTTGGAAGGTTGGGAAGAAGAAAGAGTGTTAAAAAAAAAAAAGCTTTTATTGGTGGTGGGGAGGAAAGGGCATGGAATCTCAAGTTCCACGGGGACAGGAAACCCAACATTTTTCAGCATGACCGAAAGTAGATAAAGGAAAGAAAAAAAGATAACTGTATAATTAGAGTGCAGAAAGAGAATCACAGCTTCTCCTGAAAAAGAGAGAGTGGATGCTCTAAGGAGGAAGAAGTTGATTGTTTTTCTAAGAATGATATGGTAGGGCTACAGAAGCTATCATGTAAGAGATATATAATAAGGGGGAGAGGAAGAAAAGAATAATAGTTGTTGGTAATTCTTTGTTTGGGCTTACTTAGGAAGCCACCTGTGAACCTGATAATGAAAAGAGAATGGTCTGTTGCTTTTATAGGGTATGTATGCGAAACATATCAGAGAACTCAATAGTGATCAAAATGCATGGCAGCGGTCCACTTCTGGTGATTCATGTGGGCATAAATGATACTTTCTGAAGGAACTAGCAAAGTATTGCCAGTGATTACAAACCCTAAGGCAAGAAATTGAATACCATGGGGGAACAGGCTGTGTTTTCATCACTGTTGCCCATTGAAGGCATGAGATGTAGAAGAGAAAAATTAATTTGGGATGTGAACAGCTGGCTAAGAATGTGATGTCTGAGAAAGAGATGTGGATTTTTGGATTACAGATTGCAATATATGGATGACAGATTCCTGGCCAGAGATGGAGTATGCCTAACAAAGGCTGGAATGAATATATTTGCCAAGTATCTTGCAAACCTAATAAAAAAAGGCTTAAATTAAAAAAAAAATGTGATGGGGGAAAAGATTGGTTCTGTCTATCCCCGAAGTCAAATACTATGAAGAATAGCTACAAAGAATAAAAATGAAAAATAGCAAGTAGAACACCCAGAAATTCAGAAAACAGAATTCAAGAAAAGTCTGTAGTAAAGCCCATGACCCTAGATGTCAATACAAAAATTCCCAAAATTTAGGTAATAAATAAGAGGAACTAGAATTAATATAAGGAGATAAATTTAATCTCACATTTACCTCCAAGACTTGGTAGCATGAAATCCATGACTGAGTTGTAACTGGGTATATAGTTTACTGAAAAACAAAAACTATAAGGAAAAAAAAAAAGGTAGGTAAAGCACTAGAGGATATCTTTATATATTAAGAAAGTGTTCTCATATAGAAATCCAAGAGCCAGAGAGGGAAAATATGATGTAGAGAAATTGGATCAAATTTGAAAGAGAAAGAAAAATAATTTGTGTTTGGAATATGCTACAGATGACTGAACAGAAAGAAGAAATAGATGAGGTATTTGTGAAGCAGATCACAAGCCTGGCAAAGCATGATAAGTTGTGTTGGAGATTTCTTTTGTCTAGACATACACTGGAGATCTCTCTCCATGGAAAGCAGAGCTTCTAACTTCTGGACTTGCATTAATGATGATTTCATTGCATAAGGAGAGATTCTGTTTTGAAGGGGTTTCTTACTAACAGGAAGGAACTGGGGCAGAAATAATGGGAACCCTGGAGGGAAGCGATCACTTTATCCTAGAGATACTGATAAAGGTCAGGAAATCTTACAATAGTTTAATATGCCTAGATTTTCACAATGCAGATTTCAAAGAGGTCAGAGGTAAGTTAAAAGTTAGATAGGCTTCCATAAAGTAAAATGCTTCAAGAGGATTCAGTCCAAGAAGGATGGGAGACGCTCAAAAGAGGAAATTGTAAAGACTAAAATGGAAATAATTCCAGCAAGGGAAGAAACGATATTTGTCTGGAGACCCATGTAGATAAATTAGATTTTTAGATTTTGAAAGAAATGTAAACAATACTTCCAGGTTACATGACCAACAAGTGACTTCTCAAACCTCTCCAAAATTGGAATTATGTCCAAGAAATCATAAGGTCATAGGAATATCCATTAGAGACAAAGTACCTATAAAAGTTTGTTGATTATATTAAGATATAGTTTAATATATTAAGATATAGTTAACATAGGTATATTAAGAAAAAAAGAAAAGAGAAGGGGAAGGAACGTTAAGGGCAAATGGGGGAAAAAGACCAAAGAACTTATTAAATCACATAATTGAGTTATACAAGTAAAATCATATGCAAACATGGAAGAAATGGGGGAGTAGGAATCATTTCACCTTTGTTTTTTTTCTGAACCAGTCAAAAGAGGACAGAACATACTCAGAATTTGGTGTAGAGATTTATTCAATAGGCCAAACAGACAGAAACCTTTAGAGAGGAAAATAGAATATATTTTTATTTATTTCATTAAATATTTCCAAATTACATTTCAAAGAAATTTAATAATTTTTTGAAATACTCAAAACATTTATTAGTATAAAACAAAATAATAGATAGCTTATTGCTATTGTTTTTGGAATTTTTTTTGGGGGGGTGAGGAACAGTTGGGAATGTACTACTATTTAATGAAAGGAAGAAAATCATCCTCCCTATGCAGGAACTTGGTCCAGTCCAGTCAAAGCTTTTTTGTAAAAACAACAAAGATAGCAACACATGCCACAAAACATAACTGTTGTCATTGGGACATCGTATCTGGTTTTAAAAATGGCCAAAATAACAATCATATCACTGAAATATTTCATATTTCTGCAAACATGTCAGAGCTTTCTAGCTTACTGCTTTACTTGCCATACTCCTTAGGGAGCAATATAAAGTGGGAAACCTATCAATAGGTGCTTCTTTTCAGCTATCACATGTCATAGGGCTAAGTCTGGGGGAAGCATTTCACATTTCATAGTCCCAGGTACATAATAGATACTTAATAGATGCTAGTTGATTAACACTTGGGCATATTCTCTATAAGGGATGAGATTAATTCTCTTTGGGGCACAACTTTAGTACCCATGACTGTGAAAGAATGGTAATTTGGGGCCCTCATATTCTTGCAGCCTGAATGGAAATGCATGCTTAGTATCATTAATACACTATTTTATTTTTGCTTTTTGCTGAGGCAATTGGGGTTAAGTGACTTGTACAGGGTCACACAGCTAGGCAGTATTAAGTGTCTGAGACCAGATTTGAACTCAGGTCCTCCTGACTTCAGGGCTGGTGTTCTATCCACTGTGCCACTTAGCTGCCCCAATATACTATTTTAAAGAATAAAAATAAAGCAAGTCAACAAGATATCTATATCAACCTTTTCCATGTCACTACTTCCTATCTTTGGCCTTTTTGTAATGTGACATGGTCAATATAAAAATTTATATTTATTATATGTAATAAATATCTGTAAGCCACACTCAGCCATTAAAAGGCATAACATGTCAGCTACAGAAATGTAAAATCATATTTATAGATGTATGTATGCACACAAGAAGAGATAGAGAAGGGGCAGGGAGAGAAAAATGGAAAAAAAGGAGGGAAGGAAGGAAAGAAGGAGGGAAGAAAGGAGTGAGGAAGGAAGAAAGGAGTGAGGAAGGAAGAAAAGAAGGATGGAAGGAAGGAAGGAAGGAAGGAAGGAAGGAAGGAAGGAAGGAAGGAAGGAAGGAAGGAAGGAAAGGAAAAGGGGAAAAGGAAAAAAAGAAGAGAGGAAAAGAAGTTTAGGAAATGATTAAAATAGTGTTATGTCACTTTTAATGTTCTGACTAGAGTTTGGAGGCATACTGTTTTTATAAGGTCACCTTTTAATATACTCAGTTTTATTGAGTTACAATTCATATGTTAATTCAGGTTATGCTAATCTTTTTAAGGGCTCTCAGGAAAAATTCTCACTCCATAAAGGGCACTAGATATTTTACTGAGAAAGCTCAATAGACATGTAAATGTATTTGCTCAGTCATGCTCTATCAGCTCCTTTCTGATTCTTTAAGTGATGATAAAGGTTTCCCTCCCCATCCTCAACTGCTTCTTTTTTTTTTTTTAGGTTATACATGAATGATCATTTTATTTTATTTTTTATTTTTTTTATTTTTTTATTTTTTTATTTTTTTTTAAATTTTATTTTATTTGCATAACATATGTGTGGGTAATTCTTCAACAATAACACTTACATAGCTTTCCGTTAGAAATTTTTCCCCCCAACTTCCCCACCTCTCCCCTAGATGGCAGGATATCCAATACATGTTAATTATGTTAAAATATTGGCAAATCGAATATATGTATACATATTTCCAAACTTATCATTGTTGTGCAAGAAAAATCTTATCTACACAAATAATATATCAGATAAAGGAAACACAATGTAAGCAAACATCAATCAAGGAGTATGAGAATGTTATGTTGTGGTCCACATTTCGCATCCCTCTCTCTGGGTGTATATGGCTTTCTTCAGTGAACAATTGGAGGTGGTTTGAAACATTTCATTGTTGAAGAGAGCCATGTCCATCAGAATTAATCGTCATATAGTACTGTTGTTGCCGTGTATAATGATCTCCTGGTTCTGCTCATTTCACTCAGCATCAGTTCATGTAAGTCTCTCCAGGCCTCTCTGAAATCATCTTGCTGGTCATTTCTTACAGAACAATAGTATTCCATAATATTCATATACCATAATTTATTCAGCCATTCTCCAATTGAAGGGCATCTATTCAATTTCCAGTTTCTAGCCACTACAAAAAGGGCTGCCACAAACATTCTTGCACATGTGGGGCCTTTTCCTTTCTTTATGAGTTCTTTGGGATATAAGCCCAATAGAAATGCTGCTGGGTCAAAGGGTATGCACAGTTTGATAACTTTTTGAGCATAGCTCCAAATTGTTCTCCAGAATGGCTGTATCCGTTCACAGCTCCACCAACAATGCATCAGTGTCCCAGCCCTCCCACAACCCCTCCAACATTCATCATTAACTTTTCCTGTCATTTTAGCCAATCTGACAGGTGTGAAGTGGTACCTCAGGGTTGTCTTGATTTGCATTTCTCTGATCAATAGTGATTTGGAGCACCTTTTCATATGACTATAAATAGTTTTAATTTCATCCTCTGAAAATTGTCTGTTCATATCCTTTGACCATTTATTGATTGGCCTCAACTGCTTCTGATAGAAATATATATATCAGAGAAGTAAAGATAATCATTTTAAAACCTATTCCCTTCAGAAGAAAGCTCTGGGTCCATTAATTTGGGGAAGGAGGTATATTCATGTTCTGTTATGAGTTAACTTCCTTTATGTTAGAATTTGTCTAGTGTAATTCCCTAGCTACATGACACATGAATATTGGTTCTTTACTTTCTCTGCTCTATTACCCTCTCAATTCAAACATTTACTCAATTTCTGTGTAGAAACAGGAAAGATTCAACGTAAATCTATGTCACCCAGAAAGAATTGATTATAGTTTTGATATCAAACTATTTATTTCCAGAAGGATGTGCAGATCTGTTTCAAGGCTGCAAATTCAGTGCAGATTGCAAACTATGGACAATGGGGGAAATCCAATAAAGACTTTTCCCAGACATCCAGAATCCTTCTTTACTAACTATTGTGATGGACCCACCTCTGCCTGAAATAACGGACTCAATCTATTATTCCTAGCTAGAATGAATGGAGTCCCTTCCAGCCACTAAGTAAGATTCAAGAACTAACAAACCAGCTCTACCAATTCCAGAAGTGCAAATGGAGAATCAAAATTGTGTGCACGGTAAACAAAAGTTAAAAAAAAAAACCACTTTTTTATTTGTAATCTTTTTATAATTTACAATGTTTTATATTTTATTTGGTATCTTTTTTATATGTAAAAATTGTTTTTCTTTAAATTTCATAGGAATTTTACGTGAAGCCTGGCTTCACGTACTCCCTGATTATTGTTCCATATGTGACCAAAATAGAATGGTTGTGATACTCATGTTGGTTCCTCATAAATGCTTATTTAGGCCATTGGCAAAACTCATTTCTTCAATCCAGGAAAAAAAAAAGATCAGTTTTTACTGGGACTAAATAATCATAAGGGATAGTACATGTTTGTTCCCTAAGACTTGAAAACTCCAGGTGTTTAGCCAAAATTTAATTTCTCTCCCAGCTCAGATAGGAACTAATGAGGGGGCTATTTCAATGACCTCTAAGGTCCCACTCCGTCTTTTATCCCCTACCAAAGGTACTTCACAGAGAAGGTTCTAAAAGCCCTCTCCTAATTTGAGCTTTGATGAGAGGTCAATCACTATTTAATCCTAGATTGATAAGAAACTTGGAATGCAAAAATAAATTTGGACTTAGGGAAAAACTAGCTTTTCTTTTTATTCTTCTCAGTCTTCACTTCTTCCCTCCATTGAATCCGAATATTCTTTTCAAAACTGAACGAACAGACAAAAGGTAATCAAATCCTTATATGTTAGAGAAGTCAAGAGTCTGAGTCAAGAAGGCTATCCCAAGGTACATCCTTTGTGCAGATATGATGGAGTGCCACATTGATAGATTATGGAGGAATCCACAAGATATATATATTTTTAAATACCTTTTCTTGGTCTAGTAGTTTTAAAGTGTCTATAAGCCAAGATATCACTCAATCTGCTAATTGTTCATAGGAACTTCCCTCAAATCTAAGATATATCATTTGTTTCCAGTGATGACTGGAATGTTTTCTGGACTATGTTCTTTTAATTCTTTTACCCATTTCTTCCAAGTGTTAAAAGAATCCTTTTTAAGTGATATCGTACACTATAACAGCTACTGCAGATCCCTGATCGTACATGGATGTCCATGCATAGAAACATTCCTGAATAGCTGGATTTCAGATGAGTAACTTATGAAGCTCATTTCCACAAGGTACAGTTTTAATCATGAAAGAAGCACCAGTTGTAGGATTTATGTGATCAAAGTAATCCTAGACAAATCAGCAAATTCAGGGAGAGATTAATCATAAGGAAAATAAAAGTTAAGTTTTTAGAGGGCATAGTGAAGTGGCTAAAAGAGGAAAAATGGCAAAGTAATTTAGAATCAATAGGCATAGAGGAGAAGGAAAATATAAAAAAAATAAAATGGAGAGAAATAACTGCCATAACTACCACAACTGTTAATATAAAAAGGATAAACTCATCTATGAGACAGAAGAGGTTAGCAGAATGGAATAAAAAGCAAAATCCAACAATTAACTATACAAAAACACACTTGAAACATAAAGATTCATATAGTTAGAAAAAAGCAAGTTGGTACAGTCTATTATGCCTCAACTGAACATAAAGTAGAGATAGCAATTATGATGTCATATAAAGCAACTGTAAAATAGAGTTGATTAAAAAAAGATAGAGGGGGAAAAAACATTTTTTTTTATCTTTTTATGTTTCTCTTGAGAGAGGGGAAAAACATTTTGCTGAAAGGAAACAGAAAATGAATTGCTTTTTGTAATTTACAATGTTTTATATTTTATTTGGTGTCTTTTTATATATAATTTTTTTTTAATTTCATAGGAACTTTATATGAAGCCTGGCTTCATGTACCTGTTGATTATTGTTCCATATGTGACCAAAATAGGAATGGCTGTGACATTCAAGTTTAATATATTATTAGAACTGTTGGCTATGCCAAAAAGATAAGAAAAAGAAATTGAGGGAATATACATAGGTAAAAAAGAAACAAAATGATTAATTTTTTTAAAAAATTTTTTATTGAAACTTTTTATTCACAAAACATATGCATGGGTAATTTTTCTGCACTAACCCTCGCAAAACCTTCTGCTCCAAATTTCAAAATGATTAATTTTTCTATATGATAGTGTACTTTTAAAAAAACCTGAGGAATTAACTGGGAATTAATTGAAGCAATAATTTCAACAAACATAGAAGATATAAAATAAATCCACACATAATTAACATGTCTATATAATATTGATAAAACCCAGCAGGAAAATATAGAAAGAAAAATGGCATTTAATATTACTACAGAATATGTATAATATTTGGAAGCGTATTTTCCAAAATAGAAACAACTATTTAAAAACAGTTATTTATAGAAATAAAGATAGACCTAATTAACTGAGAAAATATTAACCTTTCATGGGAAGAAAGAGCCAATTTAATAAAAATGACAATATTACCCAAATTAGTTTAATGGTGTACTAATCAAACTACAAAAGCATCACTTTAGAGAAATGGAAAAATGATAATGAAATTTATATGGAAGAAAAAAAAAGTCAGATATCTAAAGATAAATAATGAAAAGAAATGGGAATGAAAGGGATCTAAAAGGGAGTAGAAAAAATTCCAAAAGATAAAATTTATAGTTTTGATTACATAAAATCAAATTTTACACAAGCCTAAAAAAGCTAACATTGAGGATCTCACATCCCATAGACCTGGGTTGTTCTTCCCTAATTACTCTAGCACATGTTGGCTGTCACCACAATGGTTGTTGCCCACTTCTTGGAACTTCCAGAGTTTCTATCCTAAGACTTTCTTACCCTGGGGATTTTTCAGGAATGCACTTGGCTCTTGTTGATTCAGAACACAGAATCAGACTACACATATTTTTGACTATCTCCTTTATTTGAGACAGTTTTTTTTTTTCTTGAGGGAATCTTGGACTTCCAGTTGACTTTGAAATTCTAGTGGAAAGAAGTCATTAATATCTTAGAATTTTTCATTGGGTTTCTGAACCTTTGCTTAATCGAGTAATAATTTCAGAGCTTTGCTGATATAAGTATATGGGAATTAGGCATCTTGACTTCCATTCAGGTAACTATCTTGTCAGGAAGTCACTATTTAATATTTTTAGCAATTATTTGAAAAAATCCATAGATACTCTTCTTGTGCAGTTTATAGATGACAGAAAGCTGGGAGGAATAACAAACATACTGCATGACAAAATCAGTATCTAAAAAGATTTTGATGGATTGACAAGGGTAGAACAATTCATGATCCAGGAGTTAAGAATGGCTCTTATAATTTTTAAAATAAAATTTTACTGCATTTAAAATGTAAGAACTATTCATAACTCATGGACAACACAAAAACAGGCTATTGTAGGATTTGTCTCCCAGGATACAATTTGCTAACCACTAGATTAGAACAATTGTGCTGAATCTAATTTGGTAACATTTTATAAGGAAAACTATAAAGTTTTACACTTGACTACAAAAAAAAAACTTTATAAAAATAAGATGAGGGAAGTATGGTTAAACAGGAGTTGTTTTGGGGAGAAAGTGATTTTAGTGAAATGGAAACTAAATGTGAATCATTAGTGTAATGTGATTCTAATGCAATCTTGAGCTGCTTTAAGAAGAGCACAGCTTTAGGAATCAGTAGATTCAACCTCAGAAGACCTAATCTAGAGTGTTATGTTCAATTTTGGACAATGGGTGGGAGAGGCAGAACAATAGGATTTGGCTCAATATAATTAAAAAAAAAACCTAACAGTGAGTGCTACCCATAAATAGAATGGGCTACTCTAGGAGGCAGTGAATATTCAAATAAAGAGAGGGTGACCACTTTGGGGGGGAGCTCTTTTTAGAAGAAATTTTTGTTCAGGTATGGGCTGAATTTTTTTTTTAATTCTCTCTTGCAACACAGATTCTATATCATCTCATCCTCATTAACTCTTTGAAGTTGTTAACTGCAATGAGAGAGTTTAAATGACTTTTCTAATATCACAAAGTTGGTGAGTATTTAAACTGGGGTTCAAACTCAGGAATACCAATGCTAGATTTATTGTTTTTCTCAACACATCATTGATACTTCTTCTAGCCCACAGATTTCTTCTCCTGAAGTTTTAGGAGTTTTCTTTTGTGGCAACTGCCTTAGGAATTTAGTCCTCTCCTTATCTCCTTCACCTTGATTACATTGTAGTGAGTCAGTACAGTAGCAACTATATACTTATACTCTAGTCTCTTAAGTGGAATATAATTCATTCCTACAGGCAGTAATGATATTAAATGGACAATCACAGGTTCATAAAGTAGATAACACTTGCCTGAGAGATAAATTCAGATTTTCCTTCTCTCTCCTTTTATATTTCTCTAGTCTTCCATTGCTTTGTTTAATCCTGGTTAGAGCTATTCCTAGGAATTTGAACAATGAATCGAGGGGCACAAAGTATCTAACACAAGTATCATAAACCACTCCCTCAAATTAAGTTGTTTTGTTTTGTTTTTTGTTTTTTGTTTGTTTGTTTTTTTGCTTTTTTGCTAAGGCAATTGGGGTTAAGTGACTTGCCCAGGGTCACATAGCTAGAAAGTGTTAAGTATCTGAGACCAAATTTGAACTCAGATCAGAGATCAAATTTGAACTCCTAACTTCAGGGCTGGTGCTCAAATTAACTTTTAAAAACAAAGTAAGTGGGGGGGAGGGAGGTTAATCTAAAGGAAGAAACATCTTGCAAGTTCTTATTTTAAGAAATTATACTTGCTAACTAGACGCTAAATTCAGTTGTTTTTATGCTGTTAAAGATACCCATGTGTTTCCCCCACAATCTAAATTTTAGTATTTCAGAAAGCAACCCTAGTCATTCTTCCTTAATTATGAATTCAGGATCCTTTGGTCTGACTCCCAAAGAATCCACAGCTTCTTACAGTATCCTGTTTTATTTTTAATTATTATTATTTATTTTTAGTTTTCACTTAACTTTTTTTGAGTTTTGAATTCTCTCCCTACTAATCCTTCCCTACCAATTGTGAAGACAAGAAATATGATATCAATTATATGTGTGAAGTCATGCAAAATGTATTTCCACATGGCAAAAAGCAGGAAAAATAATGAGAGTGAAAAATTATGTTTCAATCTGCAGTCAGATTTCATCAGATTTTTCTTTGAAGGTGGATAGCATTTTTCAACATAAGTTCTTCAAATTTTTACTTGCATCATTGGGCTGATCACAATAGCTAAGTTATTCACAGTTGATCATCATACAATATTGCTGTTACTCCATATAATATTCTCCTACTTCTGTTCACATCATTTTGCATCAGTTCATATAAGTCTTCCCTGGTTTTTCTGAAATCACCTTGCTCATGTATTCCATTTTAATCAAGTCACAATTTGTTCAGCCATTCTCCAATTGATAGGCATTTCCCTATCTCTACTTGCCTCCATCCCCTGCCAAGTTCCAGTTCTTTGCCACCACAAAAAGAGCTACTATAAAAATTAGTGTACATAAAAAGTCTTTTTCCTATTTTTTTTTTATCTCTTTGAGGATACAGATCTAGTAGTAGTTAAAAGTCATGCATAATTTCTAGCCCTTTGAGAATAGTTCCAAATTGCTCTCCAGAAGAGTTGGATCAGTTTGCAATTCCACCAACACTGCATTCATGTCCCAGTTTTTCTATCTATATGCCCTCCAACATTATCATTTTTCCTTTTCAGTTATATTAGACAATCTGATAGTTGTGGAATGGAGAGTCATTTTAATTTGCATTTCTCTAATCAATAGTGATTTAGAATATTTTTCATATCACTGTAAATTGTTTTGATTCCTTCATCTGTAAACTGCCTATTCATATTCTTTGACCATTTATCAGATGGGAAATGATTCACATTGAAATGAATTTGACTGAATCTATATATTTGAGAAATGAGACCTTAATCAGAGAAAGATACTGTAAAAAAAATGTTTCCCCAGTTTTGTTTTTCTTCTAATCTTTGCTATAATGGGTTTGTTTGTGGCAAAGCTTTTAAATTTAATATAATCAAAATTATTCATTTTACTTCCTTTCATATTCTTTATCTTCTGTGTCTAAGTTCTTCCCTTATTCATAGATATAACTCATAAAATTTTTCATTCTCTAGTAATTGTTTTATGATATGACAACCCTTTATGTCTGAATCATGTACCCATTTTGATCTTATCTTTTTTTTATTAAAGTTTTTTTTTATTTGCAAAACATATGTATGGGTAATTTTTCAACATTGACCCTTGCAAAGCTTTCTGTTACAAATTTTTCCCTCCTACCCCTTTCCCCCTTCCTTAGATGGCAGGAAGTCTAATACATGTTAATTATGTTAAAATACATGACAAATCAAATATATGTTTACATATTTATACAGTTATCTTGCTGTGCAAGAAAAATAGGATCTACAAGGAAAAAAAAACCTGAGAAGGAAAACAAAATGCAAGCATACATCAACAGAGAGCATGAAAATGCTATGTTGTGGTCCTCACTCAGTTCCCACAGGCCTCTCCCTGAGTGTAGATGGCTTTCTTCATGACTAAACAATTGAAACTGAGTTGAATCATCTCATTGCTGAAGAGAACCATGTCCATCAGAATTGATCATCATTTAGTCTTGTTGCTGTGTATGATGATCTCTCGGTTCTGCTCATTTCACTTAGCATCAGTTCATGCAAGTCTCTCCAGGCCTCTCTGAAATCATCTTGCTCGTCATTTCTTATAGAACAATAATATTCCATAACATTCATATACCATAATTTATTCAAAAACTCTCCAATTGATGGGCATCCATTCAGTTTCCAGTTTCTAGCCACTGCAGAAAGGGCTGCCACAAACATTCTTGCACATGTGGGTCCCTTTCCCTCCTCTAAGATCTTTTTGGGATATAGGCCCAATAGAAGCACTGCTGGGTCAAAGGGTATGCACAGTTTGATAACTTTTTGAGCATAGTTCCAAATTGCTCTCCAGAATGGTTGGATCCATTCACAGTTCCACCAACAATGTTTGATCTTATCTTTGTATATGGTGTGAGATATTGGTCTATATACCTAGTTTCTGTCAAATTATTTTCAAGTTTTCCTAATAATTTTTTTCTAATAGTGAGTTCTTGTCCCAAAAACTTGGATTTTTGGATTTATCAAATACTAGATTACTATGGTATTTATTATGGCCTGTTATATATCTAATCTATTCTACTGATCCACTACCCTTATTTCTTACTCAGTACCAGATTGCTTTTTAATACAGTTTGAGATCTGGTATCATAGCCACCTGCCTTCACAATTTTTTGCATTGATTCCCTTTATATTCTTGATGTTTTCTTCTTCCAAATGAATTTGATCATTATTTTTTCTGACACTATAAAATTTTTTTTTGATAATTTGATATGACACTGAATAAGCATTTGGGTAGAATTGTCATTTTTATTATATTGGCTTGGCCTAACTATGAGCAATTAATATTTTTCCAACTATAAAATATGCTTTATAATTGTGTTCATGTAGTTCCTGAGTTTTAGGTAGACTCCCATGCATTTTATATTGTCTGTAGTTATTGTAAATGGAATTTTAATTTCTGATATTTGGTTTGAACTTATTCCCTCATTTTTGATATTTGATATCCTTAAATAGTTAATAGTCAAAATCAGCTTTAATTAAACTCTTTTTTTCAATAATTGAGTTTTTCTTTCAAACCCTAGACATTTGGATACCAAATTGTTATCTATCTACTTTGTTTTTTAAAGACAGAAGATTCTTTCCCCTTGCTTATCTAAAATCAAATTCCAGTTTTTGTCCTTAATGTATCAGGCTTAAGGAATAAATAAAACTACTGCAAGTTATCACAGTCTCCAGCTCATAAAATCAGAAGCAATTCCTCAATAAATTTACATGTGGATCCAGGATGATAAGATGTTTCTAAGCAGACCTGGTATATTAAACAAATGTCTTTTTCTAGCTATAAATCCTGAGCACCTGGCCTTTTGCTTTGCACATGGTGGACATTCAATACATGGTTAGTGATTTGGATGAGAAATCCTAAATTTTGAGGTCACCTGTAAGGTTGATGACTTTAGAGAGAGGGAGACAAAGGAAGATATATCAAGGCTGGAGAGTGATGTCTTGGGGCGGTGAAGGGGTGTCTAATTACTCTAAGTGTAGCAAATTATGGGAAGGATGGAAGAGACCATTAGACGCAGGAACTGTCTTGTTCCTTATTGTCTCCCTGCTACACCTTGAGGGAGCATTCTATTTTGGGTTCATTCTCTGAATTCCCTATTTCATAATATTCTCTATGTGAGCCCTATTCTTTGTAAACACTCTAGATAGTAGAAAAAGTATGGGTGGTACCTATCTGTATCTAGGAGCCTCAAGTATGTGACTGATTATCTTATTAAATAAATCTAGGGTATCCTTTGTCTGAGTTAGAGGTGGCAATTAGAATGCAAGTGGTAGCATAGCATAGCAGATAGCTTGATAAAAATGAGAAGATCAAGGTGCCATTTTTACCTCTAACACTTTCTATGTGATCATAGGAACTTCTTTGAGACCTTGGTTTTATTCTCTGTAAAACAGGTTTAATAAACCTAAAATGGCTACTTCACAAGGTTGCTGAAAAGCTCAAAACAGATGATGGATGGAAAGCCTCCTGAATATATATAAAGTGCTGTATAAATATCAGAGTGTTTTTACTTTTTGTTTGGTGTGGTCTTTTGATTTCATAAGAATTTGGAGCCCTAATGAGAAAGTTCCCCCATCAATATGCATCAGTAATTATTTCACAATATATAGTCTTAGAGAGAGAGAGATGTTTTAGGGCACTGAGCAATTTAAGTGGTTTACACAATCACTCTGTGTCAGAGGTTAGACTTGATCTCAGGATTTTGTCAATTCCATGACTGGCTCTCTACTAGGCCATGCTACAAATTCAGTTACTATTATGTCAGTTATTATTATTATCATTTGGTTATATTATACTACCAAGACCACAAGAGTATTTAAATAATCTTCTTCCTATTCTACAACTCCCTCTGCTGGAATCAATCTTTCATCATTGTTCATCATTCTTTTGCACCTCTTTATAAGAAAGAGAGAGAGAAATGAGAGAAAGAGAGAAATGAGAGACAGAGAGAAATGAGAGAGACAGACAGAGAAAGAGAGAGAGATAGAGACAGAGAGACAAAGAGACAGAGGGAGAGATTTCTCCCATATTTTTTTTTATTCTTTAAGATCTTCCCTCCAGGAAGCTCCTGTCACTGGTCCTTCTCTTCCTAATCTCAACATTCCCTTTTTATCACTTCTCACCCTCCCAACCAAGGAAAAACCATGTTAATGCTGTTATTCCTGTCCAGGTCTCTGGGGGTATGTCTCAGCTAACTATATTTTCTAAAGATCATCCACTCTTCTCTAACTCTCTAAAATACCTTTCTCTCCTTTCTACCTCATAGTAACTGATAAAAATGTTATGTACTTCCTTCCCAGGCTTCTTCCCACCAGTGAATACTCTGTGTTGTTGATAAGTTTGAAGGATTAAAGCTAGAAATCAAGAGGAATTTCTTGAAAGAGAGGACCACAGAAAACTAATGACTGAGAAAGATGGAAAAATCTTCTCTAGCATCCTAGAAGAGCTTGATAGATGCCTGGTAAACTGTGAGAAAGAGAACCTTTGGTGACACAGTAGAAATGATTTGTAACCAAGAGACTTGAATTCTAGATTTGCTCCACTACAAGGACTTCTGTAATCTTGAGCAAGTTATTTCTGTAGGCATTATTTTCCCCATTTTTAAGAAGAAAGCTTTATTCTAAGGTCCTTTCCCAAAATAGCCTTCTATGATGCTATAAAGACAGAATGATATAATATCTAGGAAGTGGTTTTTGAGTTCATTGTAGAATGGAAAGCCCATCAATTAATGGTGATAAGGATCAAAACTGATGATTTGAATTCTGTTTCTCTGACTTCTGCTGGAACTAGGTATATGGCATGGAATTGGTAGCAGAAGGCTTCTTTCTACACATAGAGAAGCAGGATGACAACGGAGAGAATAAGCTCATTCTATCCTAGTGATTCCAAAGAAGATTCTCCTAAGAGCTTCACTATTTCCTCCTGTCCAAGGCCCAAATGCAATCAATTGATCAAACAACTATTTAATGAATTAACATTTATTAAGTACTTATGATTACCAGGTACTATTCTAAATTCTGGGATTACAAAGAAAAAGAAATTATTCCCTAATCTGAGAGAGTTTACATTCTAATGAAGGAGACAGCATTATATATGTAGGTACATATAAGATACATGTGAAGTAAATGTAAAGTCATCTTGTGGGAATGGCACTAGGTGCTGGGGGCAAGAGGAGCCAGGAAAATTTCCCTGTAGAAGGGAATACTTGAACTGGGTTTTGAAAGAATCAAGGTATTTTAAGAGCCAAAATTTAATAGAGAGAGTACTTTGGACATGGTGGGGTGGGGATAATTTGTGCAAAGGCAAAGAGATAGAGAATTATGTATAAGGTACATGTAGGTCATAATGACTGAAGGGAAATAATGTGTAAGAAGATGGAAAATATATAAAGGGAACAGGGTTTTTTTTGGCTAATAGATTAAAATACCAAACATAAGAGTTTATATTTGATCAATCCTAGAGATGATGAGAAGCTCCTTTGGTTTATTGAAGAGAAGGTGAATGATGGATCTTTGCTGTTGTTGAGTCATTTTTCAGTCATGTCCAATTCTTCATGACTGTATTGGGGTCATGGCAAAGGTATTAGAGTATTTCACCATTTTTTTCTCCAGCTCATTTTATAGATGAGGAACTAAGGGAAACAGGATCACACAGCTAGTATATATCTGTCTGAGGGTTTTGGAAAAATAAAAACTTGTTGAGTTTGAGATACCTTTAGGACATAGAGTTTGAAATATCCAGTAGACAAATGGAAATTCAGGACAATAGCTTATGAGAGAAACATGGCTGGATATAATGATCATCTGCACAGGAATGTAACTGATTCTATGGAATATGATGAAATCACCAAGTGAGAATAAAAAAAAAAGAAGAGAAAGGTATAGGACAAGGTTTGGGGATACATCCACAGTTAGTGGCCATGATATAGATGAAAGAGATTGAGACTTGGTTAGAGAGGCAGAAGGGGACCAAAGTGCCATGAAAACTTAGAGAGAAGAGAATATACCAGAGAAGAAGATGATAAATAGGGACAAATATTGAAGAGAGGTCATGAATGATAGAAATTGACAAAATATCACTAGATTTGAGAATTTGATTATTGATAACTCTAGAGAAAGTATTTTCATTAGAATGACAGGGTTAGTAGCTAAAATGGAATAAATTCAGTAGATTGTGAAAGGAAAAGAAAAATAACCAGATTTTTTAAGAATTTAGATATCAGGGAGGATTTGAGGAATTTATAAGTTTGGGGGAGCAAGTATAAACCTTTCCTGGTATAGGCAGGAAGGGACAAAACTCCATTCAAGAAGATGATGACCAGGGACCCTTCTGATATTAAAGACCTTTCAATTTTGCCATATCCCCTTAACATACTAAGTCTAGTCTTACTCTGATCAAAGTAGAATTCCAGGACATAGAGATTACTACTGTCAGGAGGGCACATGTGGACAACATTTATATGTGTTTGAGTTCATTTATTTTATTTTCATTCATTGGATAGGTCAATGCTTGGGAAAGGTATGTCTCATATGTGGGAATTAATAAAGAGAAACAGGAACAGACTAGAGAAATATGAGTGGAGAACATCCTATTAAATGAGTGTATGAGAAAAGAGACCCAGAAGTGAGAAGTGTCTTACTTCTGGGAAATCTGTGGCAAGTAGCAAAGTTAGGATTTGATTTCAGGTCTTCTGACTTCAAATTCAGTGCTTTTTACACAAAACAATGGGATTTTATGGCCAACTGGATTGCTTCCCTCCCTTGAATATCCTTTTCCATTTCTTCATTCATGTGTCTCAGCTCTTGTAGAACAGTGCTATCTGCTATAGTCCAAGTTTGTCCTTCTACACTGAGTTCTGAGAGATAATTCTTCCATTCTATAAGATTTGTAGAGCAGAGGGGGGGTAGGATCTAAGGTATCAATATCTTGTCTTTTTCATCTAAGATTTCTGATTTTTTCATAACCAATAAGTAATGAATAATCTTATTTTGGGGGTATCTTTCAATAAATTGTACACCTCTAAAAATGATTCCAGGCAATTCCAAATGACTGATGATTGAAACAGCCATCTGCATACAAAAAGAGAACTATGTAGACTGAATGTGGATCAAAACATAGTATTTTTATCTTTGTTGTTGTTGTTTGTTTGCTTTTTTCATTCTTGTGTTTTTTTTATCTTTTGATCTGATTTTTTCTTGCACAACATGATGAATATGGAAATATGTTTAGAAGAATTGCACGTTTAACCTATATCAGTTTGCTTGCCATCTAGGGAAGGGGAGAGGGAGGAAGAATAGGAGAAAAATTTGGAGCACAAAGTTTTATAAAGGTGAATTTTGAAAACTATCTTTGCGTGTATTTGGAAAAGTAAAAAGCTATTAAAAATAAAGATATGGTTTTTCTTGGTGAGAATCAGGCAAGTTTTCATGAAGAGGAGCTTATTTTCTTCTTCTTCTTGGCAAATGGAGTTAAGTGACTAGCCCAGGGTCACACAGCTAGGAAGTATTGAGTGTCTAAGGCCAGATTTGAACTCAGATCCTTCTCACTTCAGGGCTGGTACTCTATCTACTGTGCTATCTAGCTGCCCCTCATAGCTGTTTTAAAGAGAATATAGATGGATGTTCAGGTATTATGTTATCACATGAAGACTTTGGAATTAATATTATCTCCATAGACAAAATGTAAAAATCCTCATGGTCACCCACAGATAAGGATTCCCCCCTCCATTATTGCATAATTATATCTAGTATTTATATGGAAATTTCAGATTTTCAAAATGCTTTATATATATTAATTCACTTTATCCTCACAACATCCCTGTGAGGTAAGTATTATTACTACACTCCATTTACAAATGAAAGTGAGGTTGAGAAAGTGACTTGCTCAGAATCATATAAGAAAATAAATGTCTCAGACAAGATTTGTACTCATTTTTTCCCGACTCTAAGTTCAGTGCTAAATGTACTGAACCATCTAGCTGCTCCCTGGAAACTGTCTATACAAATATAGATATACCTATTAACTCTAAATTTAAATATGATTGATTCAATTATATCTAATCAAGAACCTGAGCTATGCTTTTGGTCTTGGTCTGTAATAGAGAAAGTAGAGATAATAAGTGATAGAGGTTCCAGAGAACTACAAGACAGAGATTATAGCAAGGATGTCCATAGTGGTAGGATGTGGCTCTTTCTTAGTATTATAAACTAATCATTGGATAAGGACTTCATAATTAAATAAATGACTGTAGATAACCAAAAATCTGTGTGATTCTTACCTTTTTTTGTCCTTATTTCCACCACTTGATTACCATCATCGCAATAACTATGAAGTATAAAAGTTTGCATACTTCTTTATTTCATGAGTTGTGATGGCAAACAGATTCATCATCTCATGGTCAATTTACTTTTGTTGAACCATATTATAGTTTTGACAAATTATTCCTTAAAAAGCGCACAATCTTTCACTTTGAACCATAATAGAAACCTTTCCCCCAATTAGAATCTTTCAGTCTTGGAGTCTGGAGACATACCATGGTGTGAAAATTAATTGGGACAAGCAAAAATTTCATTATGATTTCATTTTGTGATGTTCGTGCAAGTATGATTTTATTGACACTAGACTGAATCAGAATATCTGACTTTGACCAGAAGAACCGGATCAAACTGGTTTCTCCACCTTTAATTAGTTCTCTATCAATTGAATTCTGGATTTCATGCCTTTCTCAGATGTTTCCTAGCTCTTTTGTTATGATTTTAATTCTGCAGCTTTTAAAAATAGCTATTCCTCCAAGGAAATGTGAAAAGTTGTAGTTTGCTTGTTTTAATAACTATTATAAATATTACAGTGGCTGTAGTATAGGGAAGTCAAATGTTTTAAGGCTGGTTATTACTCTGCCCTCATTCTCTCAGAATAAAGTCAGCTACATCTTCCCCTCAGGGATCTAGGGGTACCTCTGAGTAGAAGTAGAGTGTCTTTCTCTAAAACTATTGGCTTGAACTACTATTTCACATGTTCTTCCCACTGCTTTCTAACACTATAGTAACTAACACTAACATTTGCCTAATAAATTAATATAACTAAACATAATTAACATAAATTAGCTTTTCATAAAGGGATATTTATTTTGGAGATGTTGTATCTCCAAAATTTTCTCCCAACACTTGGGAAATGGGTGTAGCCTCTTTAAGGTAGTAAGTTTGGTCTCTGGAGGGACAGTCTGAATCCAATTTCTAGCATGGCTTACATCCATTTCACTTCCAAAAACAGCATTTATGCTGTATGAGCCAGTGTTTTATATGCCAATAGGTAGGGTCCCAAAGGTCATTCTTTGACCATTTTTACAGTGTTATAAGTATTTATTATATATTGTTATTTTATAATAAACTTCATTAGTTTCCTTTGTTCCAACTATTTTGTATACCTATGTATATATATATATACTCTGGCTGCAGTTTATGTTATAATCAGGCATTGGAGTAGGAGGTTTTGTGGGGGATCCCTTTTTCCATGCAAAAATATTCTTTTCCTATTTTCATAATTCTATTTTCTATTTTCATAATACTTTTAAAAGTTTTTACTTTTGGGATTTTCTTCAAAATTAATATTAATAATTTATAATGCATTGCTCCAAAATCTAAACATGACAGTGAACACATACTATAAGGAGTAAAGACATTTACGTGTTAGCAAATATTTTTAATTTTATTGTTCTTTTTTAAAGCTATACATTTTTCTTTCCTGTTTTTTAATGTTCTGTTTTTATTTTATTGGTATTTTAATAGCTAATATATTTGTCTTATCAAGCTGTACCTATTTCTTCCCAACTTGCAGGTTAGGTCTCCCTGGGAAGTCTATCTCAGGTTCAAGGTACTTGGTGAGTTCTTTATTTTCTGAAAAAACAATAGCACATAACTTTCCATTGATGTGTTAATCTCTAATAGAGGGAAAAGGCTTCTATTATGATTCAAAGTGAAATAATGTGTGTTTTCTAAGGAATAGCCTACCTCAACATATAATACAAAAAAAAATAGATTGAACATAAGATAATGAATTCATTTATTTTCACAATTCATGAACTCTGAGCTAACATAATTTGTTCAGAACAAAAGCAATTAATAAAATAGTATAGTAAGAAAAGTAACAATAAAACATTTATCCCAATAAACCTGAGGTACATTTTCCAACAAGCATATACATCAGTGGGCAGATTGTTCATGCCCAGTGAAAAGATTTAAGCAGGCACATTCATAGTAAACATGTGACTAGGGTGCACATTTAGAATGATACCAACTCATGCTATTATTAGACTCAACAATATATGAAATATTTATATTTATCCAGAATTCTAAGATTGCAGAATTTCAAATAATTCCAATATGAGAAATATAGCTTGGATTTTCTCTGAAAGATATCATCACCACGGGGTCACTAGTGCCAAAAGGCTGATTCTTTACTTAACAGGAAATGTGAAATACAGCCACAATATGCAAGTCCCAAGATGAGGGGAAATGCAGAATTTACTTTTTTTTGCTTTCACCTGGGTTAATGTATCAAATGAAAAATATGTACATGTTTACATTAAGGAAGTCTTCTCAGGACCCCCCAAAATACAACAATGTGTTTCCTATGCCCAAAACTTTTGTAGGTCTAAATCTCCTGCAAGAAACAATCAAATTTGCCGAATGCGTCACAGTTATGGCCAGCCTAATTATACTGAAAAGAGACAACATTCTTCTTGATGCTTAAAGCTCCGTGCTATCCCCCTGGTACATACACCCCCACTCACAATGGCAATCCAAGGCAGCCCAGCTGTGGCTTGCTCAGCTAATTATCTTGAGTGTAATGCTGACCAAGCTTGCTACTACTAGCTCTGCTGCTATTCCCAGTCTTGATGCTGACATGTAGAACATAAAATATAGCCAGCTGTGTACATAACCATGCAAGATGTTCTTCAAAATAATATGTAAATGGATCACCAATTACAAGAGATAGCAAGTAACAACAGCCACTTTGGAGCTCTTTTTCAAGGGTACTTTTATAAAGTTAGCCAGTCATTTTAATATTGGGAATAATAAGTTATATGCAAAAGTTGGTGTCATTTCCTATACAATGACCTTAATATCATATTTAATATCTTAGAGAGTCAACTTGGAGTAATAAAGGGCTGGTCTTGGAGCCAGGAAGATTTGAGCACATAGTCCTGTCACATTTATTGACATATACAGTCCCTTAACCTCTCAGGGATCTAGGCAACTCCCTCAGACTATGAGTTGTAGAAAAAATGCTTTTTAACTTTCATTGGTAAAGGGAGTTTCCACACTAGGAATTCCCTGTACTATGAATTCATAGTCCCAGTACAGTTCATTATTTCTTAGATGCATAACAAACAATATTTTATTTTAAAATAGGACCAAGATTCTTCACAAAAATTCTATCCTGTTTCATCACAGTGTGTCCAAAGCTATGTCTGAAGAAGACAACAGTGGAAGCATCTAGGGAGCTGAGCTCTCTTCAAGGAAGAGCCCAAAGGTTAGCCAAGAGATGAATTATTTTCACAACAGTTGCTCATGAAATCAGATTCTAATGGGTGAAGGGATTACTGGCTGGAGGATGTCACATTAATAAAATTATCAAACTTTTTTTAATTGAAATTGAGGTAATTCTTTAAAGGATATATATATATGTATATATATATATATATATATAAACAAGAATATATATGTATACATATCCTTTAAAGAATTACCTCAATTTCAATTTAATATATATAATATGTGTATTATATATAATCACCCGCAAAGTAGTCAGAAAAAGCAATACAAGGATACTTTCAAGATCTCTCTTGAGAACTTTAGAATTGATTGTATGACAAGGATCACCTAGCATGGTGAGCCCTCATCAGAGAAGGTACTGGGCTTCATGAGAAAAGCAGAATTGGATTAGCTCAGAATAAATGCCAGATGTGCAAAGTTAGGGAATCCACCCCCAATATTCATAGGGACTATTTGGGTCTGACCTGTGGCTGAGCTTTCTGAGCTCATGTTATTCTGATCAGCCACGGTCAGATTCTACATAGAGATGTCATTTTGATCTTTTTAAGAACAAAGGACAACAACCAACCAACCAACACACACACATATACTCATACACGCACTCTATATACACATTCATACATAAACATCTATACATTTATGTATACCTGCATGCCTAGATATCTACATTTATAAATATATATGTGTACACATTTATGCACACACACACACACACACACACACACACACACACATAGTCAAAGGAACTTTGTAACCCTCTGAACCTGGGATCTCTAGAAAAGTCCTTTTTCCCTTGTGGAAATCAGACTGTTAATCAATGCACTTGGTTATTTGTGTTACCCATCCTACTTATTCCTTTTCTCTTGATATTATACTCTTTTGCTTTATGCTTCCATGCGACCATTTTCTCTCATTTTTATTTACTATTGTTTTAAAAATTAAATTTTGTTATTTCCAAAAGAAAGTCTATTTATACAATTTATTTTTGGAATTCAGAGCCCTTCTTTTTGTTTCAAGAGGGCCAGAAAAAATAACCTTCTGATTACTCATTAATGATTATCTCCCCACTCCTCCACTAGTTTAGGAATAGACTTTGTTTAACAGATACAAGACAATTGTTCCTATATCCCAGACTCTAGATTTTCTTGGCATATGTTTCTCACTCTCCTCCCTCTACTCTATCTGGTCACATGTCAAAGGACTCTGGTAACTTAAAATTTCTCTCAGTGAGCGATGGATCCTCTGCTATAACACAGGTTATGATATTAGACAGGATGAGTAGATACAGCACTGGGCTTGGTACTATTTCTGAGTTCAAATCTGGCATCAGATTCTTACTAGCTGTATCCTATAAGTCATTTAATCATGTTTGCCTCAGTTTCCTCATCTGTAAAATGAGCTGGAGAAGGAAATGAAAAATCACTCCAGTATCTTTTCCAAGAAAATCCCAATGGGTCAGATATGACTGAAAAATGATTAAACAACTAAATAAAATTATATTAGACATTCTAGTGTAATCCTATTACATCCTCATTGCAAGGGGGAAAATGATTGCAATCCCTGAAAGTCTTACTAGAAAATTGCATATGGAGGTACACGTTATAAAACATTAATGTACATATAACCTTGTTATAGAAAATTATCCAAGATACAGGTGCTATAGTCTCATATATCCCAGAATCACAAATCTCATAGTTGGTGGGGAATACAGAATATGTCTAGTTCAAATGGTGTCTGAATAAGAATCCACTTTATAACACAGGATCAAAGGACCACAAATTTTAAGAATGATGGGAACCTAGATGCAACTTTATTTAACCCACAATTTTACAGTGGAGGAAACTGAAGCCAGATGTGGTTAAGTGGCTTGCCCAAGATTACAAAGAACTGAGGTATATATGAACATTCAGATTTTACTAAAAGCCTTCAGTCATCTTGATTTGTACCTTTTCAATGGATCCAGATGGTTCTAGAGGAGAAAATAAGTCTGGTAACTTTGCACTAAATCCCTTCCTTCCTTAAATCCAAATCACTTGCATTTCATGACAAAACCTCCCTGATGTCATGGTTCTCTTTGAAAACAAGGGACAAATAACAACAACAAAGACCTTCAGGGAGGGAGACCTACCACCTCCTAATATATCCTGGTATTTGAGAATTTTCATGAATAGTTCTATTAGAAAGTTCTTCCTCGCATCCAGTTTAAACTTGCCTTTATGCATCTTCCACCCTTTACTCATATTTCTACCCTCTGGGGGCAAACAGCGCAAATCTACTCCCTTCCTCATTTGACTGTCTCTTAAATACTTGAAGGAATCAATTTTTCATTGGTGTTTTTCTTCTCCCATCCCTTTGCTTCAACAAATCTTTGTTTCTCCTTGTTAACTGACCTCAGGTTCTGCAACTTGTCCTCAAATAGCAGAGTACGGAGGTCTTTCACCATCCTGGTACCCCCTCCTCTGGATACTCCCATTTATCACTGTTCTATCTAACAATTGTCATCATGTGCCTTGAACAATGAAACCATCACCTCCACAACCACATATGACATGGAATAACAGCTACTGGAGCTTGGGATGTGATTTTAAGAAGTCTTGAGTTCAATTCCTGTCTCAGACACTTACTAGCTGCATGACCTTAATCAAGCACCTAAATTTTCACCTTAGTTTCCTGAGCTTCAGAATGAGGATAATAATAGTATCTACCTCCCATAGTTGTTGAAAGTATTAAATGAGGCAATATTTGTCAATTGCAGATATAGATAGATGGGTAGATAAATAGACTATCTATATATGTATTGACATACACAAAGATGTTAACAATATTATTATTACTATTATCATTATTGCTATTGTTGTTGTTTTCCTTGATTCCTTCTTGGATTGTATTTCTGATGCTCCAGAATTCTTTCTCCATCATTACCCCATAGTTTTTTCACCTTGGAAGATCATTCTTTTCCTGCACACCTTCTGATTAGTCAGTTTCTCAGAGAACCTTCATTTTAAGGAAATTGCCCAGGGAAGTCCTCTCTGGACTCCGCTCAAGTATACACTTTCTCATTCTCCACTTTCAGCTTCCTTTTATGTGTTGCTATCCACCATTAGAATATAACCTTCTTGAAGGAAGGAATGTCTTTTTTGTATTATTTGTATTCCTAGAACTTTAGCACAATGTCTGTGGCATAGGAAAGACTTAATAAATACCTATTAACTTGACTTGATCATATTGCTCTTAATGCATTCATTATCTCTTGACTATACTACATCTTATTTTTTGTATCATATTGAGCTTGTAGTGCACAAAGACTTGCAGATCTTTTTCAGAGGAAGTGCTATATAACCTCATTTAATCTGTCTTTTTTTTTCTTTCTTTTTCTTTTTTTTTACTGAGGCAATTAGGGTTAAGTGACTTGCCCAGGGTCACACAGCTAAGAAGTGTTTAGTGTCAGAGATCAGATTTGAACTCAGGTCCTCCTGACTTCAAAGCTGGTGCTGTATCCACTGCGCCACCTACCTGCCCCTAATCTGTCTTTTGAGACAAGATTTTCTGAACCTGCAGTGGACTTTGCATTTATTCTTCCTAAATTTTATCTTATTTGCTTCAGCCCAATTACCTTTCAAGACCTTTTCAGATCCTGACTGACTCTGTAAGCCAATGTCTTAGCTACATTCTCCCTCCCCCACTTGAAAAAATTAATGATTTTGTCATTGATGCCAACATAAAAGGTATTTGTAAAAATATGAAAGAGCCCAGGGTCAGATAGAGATTGTTAGGACATCTCACTGAAGACTACCTAGAGAAATCCATGACCACCTTTTGGGTCTGTACTGTTCACAAATTTGCCAAATTGTTATCTTGCTGTAGCAATCCAACCATTCTAATCCCCAGAATAATTCCCAGAAGTAGAAGGAAGCTTGCTTATTTTATCTACCCATTTTGACCTTATCTTGGTATACAATGGGAGATGTTGGTCTATATCTGCTTTCTGCCATACTGTTTTCAAGTTTTCCCAGAAGTTTTTGTCAAATAATGAACTTTTCTTCCAAAAACTTGGATCTTTGGGTTTATTATATACTAGATTATTATGGCCATTTGCTAAAATGTAATTTGTACCTAATCTACTCAATGATCCACAACTTAGCCAGTTCCAGATTGTTTGTTAATTATCACTTTATCTAGTATGAGATCTAGTATGGCTAGACTACCATCTTCTGCATCTTTTTTCATTGATTCCTTTGATATTCTTGGGATTTTGTTCTTCCAGATGAATTTCATTATTATTTTTTCTAGCACAATAAAATATTTTTGATAGTTTGGTATGTCATTTAATATATAGATTAATTTAAGTAGAATTGTTTATTATATTAGCTTTGTCTATCCACGAGAACTTAATATTTCCCCAATTGTTTAGATTTTACTTCATTTTTGTGAAAAGTATTTTCTAGTTGTTTTCATATAGTTCTTGGATTTGTCTTGGCAGGCAGATTCCCAAATATTTTATAGTATCTATACATCTTTTCTTTTTTTCTTTATTAAAGCTTTTTATTTTTCAAAACATATGTGTGGACAATTCTTCAACATTAGTCCTTGCAAAACCTTGTATTCAAATTTCCCTCCACTTTCCCCATACCCTCCCTTAGATAGAAAGTACTCCAATATATTATACATCTATTTTCAATGGAATTTCTCTTTCTATTTCTTGCTACTGGAATGATAGTTGTTATTACATAGACATTCATGATTTGTGTGGATTGATTTTGTATCCTGAAACTTTGCTAAAGTTATTAATTTCAATGAGTTTTTTGGTTGATTGTCTAGGATTTTCTAAGTATAACATCATATCATTTGTGAAGAGTATCAATTTTGTTTCCTTGTTGCCTATTCTAATTCTTTTAATTTCTTTTTCTTATCTTATTGCTATAGCTAACATTTCTAGCACAATGTTAAACAAGAGAGGTGATAATGGGCATCCTTGCTTTACTTCTGATTGTACTAGGAAGGCTTCTAGCTCTTTCCCACTACAGACAATGATTGCTGCTGATTTTAGATAAATATTATGTACCAGAGTTTAAAACTAGTTTCAGAGACTCCTTAGCTGTGTAACCCTGGGCCAGTAAAGTAATTTTTATGTGCCTTGGTTTTAGCATCTGTAAAATGAGAATAATAATGCCACCTACTTCATAGGATTGCTGTGAAGATCAAATGAGATAATATTTGTAAAGTTCTTAGCACAATGCCTAGTACATAGTAGATGCTTAACAAAAGCTAATTTCTTTCCCCTTCTCCATCTTCAGTATATACTTCCCTGATGTTAGCTACTGCCTCCAGACAGAAGTGGTACCCCACAGGCATGCAGTCCTAAAACTAATTAATGTTCCTCTTAAAAATGAGCCAAAAGAGAATATTAGCTAAAGCTAAGGAAAATTTTTTTTACCAAGAAGGCATAGTAATAACAGTAACTATAAGATATTCTCCCTGTAAACCTGGGGCTTATTTCCCAAATAAACACTCTTCACAGAAAGAATAGGTACAAATTTAGAATATAGTGGTAGAAAGACAAACATATAAGAAAAATGTGTGAAGGTATTGATGTCTTTTCAACATCCTCATGCACCTGCTTCTCCGCTTTGAGCTCTGCAATCTTCTGACCTGAGTTCGCTTACAGAAGCAAACATACAGTTCTGCTAGGTTTCACCCCATCAGCTAGTTAGAAAGCTTTGTAAATTCAAAGTGACAGAATTGTAGTCCACCTTTGGTTGGGTTTCCTACCTCAGTTGTTCTGCAGATCTGGCTAGATGCTGGAAGTGAGACCCTACTCTGAGCACATCATTGAACTATATCAATACTCTAGTTGGCTTCTGAATTTCCTCTTTTCTTGGCATACCACTCAAGGCTTTATTGGCGTACCACTCAAGGCTTTATCATCTGAAAAGGGAAAAGCCATCCACCCACCCCACCATGCACTCTCCCTTGAATTTGTGACCCAGGATTGGGTATAGGTGGCCATGGTAGTGCTTCAGTATGGGCCTAGGTATGTACCCCAATATCAACCTGTAACTTCATTTTGTGTCATTGTGCAGCCTTTCTCTGGGCCCTGGAGTGCTCCATGCAACATGCCCTATTCCTGTTCCTCATGTCCCTCATGTCTGCAGACCTTTCTGTCCGTATCCCTAGGACAACTGGAGATGGACAAAAAACTCACTGCTACTTTTTCTGAATTTCTCCATTAGTGTTCAGTCTGGTGCATTTTTAGATCTGTTAGGAGTAAGTAATGAAAGGAGCTCAACTTGCATTGCTTTCTACAACTCCACCATCCTGACTCTGCCCCTATCCTATTTCCTCTCTGGTTTTATTTTCACCTGCTGTTGCTGATCTGCACCCAAATGTTCACTACTTTGCTCCTGTTTCCTGGTACTAGGATATTCTCATTTAAGTTTATATTTTTAATATATGATGTTACTTTTCTCCACATTTTCTTTCTGATTGAGGGAATGGGAATGGGAAAAAGAAATATAGTTAGAACAGAAAAAGCAGGGATCAGAGGCTTGATTTTGACATTGAGTAGATAAATCTTTCACTTTTTTCTTCTTAGATGGTGACATTGAAGAATAAACATGGGGCCCAATAGCAAGCAAAAGGAATCTCTTATCCCACTTTTTATATTGTAAAAAAAGAAAACAAAACAAATTCCCATAATGCAGCTTTAAAAAAAACACTTAGCAATGTTCTAAAAGTCTACAATGAGATATTGTGCTAGGACAGAGGATGCTTATCTTTCTGTCACAGTCACCATGCTGCAGTGATAATATAAATGAAAGGATCTGGCAAAAAGAACACTGATGACAGTTATTTAATAGGATTATGAAAACTTTAAGAATTTGTTAGAACAAAATTACAGGGTAGCTTCTAAAGTTAATAAACCACAGGAAATCTGGAGAGAATTTTAAAATATGTTGCTAGAAGCCTAGGATAAATGTGTGCTGGGGATCAAAGTACCAGGCATCTGGAAGAGAATCACATGAACATTAGTTGAATGAAGAGCCTCTTAAAAGAGCTTTCAAAAAACTCAGAAAGTTAGCCCAAATGAGGACAACAGAGAAGCCCCCAAAGTGTAGCAACTCAGGTATAAACTAATACCATAGTGGGACAAAAAAATCTCCCAGATTTAGACCAATTTCTTGCAAGGGTCTTCAAAGATTATAATAAAAGGTGAGATTTTTCATGAATAAAAGGGGTGAAGCCCATAAAAAGTAATAGAGACCACTAAGGGATGAAAAGAAAGGCAGAAAAGGTAAGGAAATAGAGCCCGAGGATGTTCATTTTTAATTAATGGCCTAGTCTATAATAATTTTGGCAACCTGGGGCAGGGGGAGGGGAGGAGAGAGGTGTGTGAAAGCTAAATGTTTCAGGAGGGAGGATGTCATTTTGGCAAGGCTCCAGGTGAAAAAGATGATACAGATTAAGCAAGCAGAGATTGAGTGGGTTGTGGTTATGGGTGTGAAGAAAATGTGAATGGAAGAGAAAATTTTCCTTTCTTGGTTTTTAAAAAAAATTTTTTTTGTCTCTTTATTCTATTCCTCTCTATTTGATTTCCTCACTTTTTGCTTTGATAATTTTTGTTCTATTATGTAAGTAATGCATACTTCCTTAGTGTTTGTGTAATCCATGACACACACCCCCAAAGTAAAAGAGAGAGAGACAGAGACAGAGACATAAAAAGAGACAAAGAAAAACACAGAGAGACAGAGACAGAGAAAGACAGAGAAAGACAGAGACAGAGAGAGAGGCATAAAGAAGGGGAGAGAAAATCTGATTTCCCCTTTGGGGAAAGCCTCTACTGGAATGAATCTAAGTTCTATTTAAATCCAAAGTCAGAGATATTTTTCTTTTGAGTATCCCCTGGGTCATGCCACAGAGAGAGAGAGAGAGACAGACAGACAGAGAGAGAGAGAGAGAGAGAGAGAGAGAGAGAGAGAGAGACAGACAGAGAGACAGAGACAGAGACAGAGACAGAGACAGAGAGAGACAGAGAGAGAGAGAGAGAGAGAGAGAGAGAGAGAGAGAGAGAGAGAGA